>JAJIYU010002839.1:0-28860 GCA_030144865.1 Tinospora cordifolia | reverse complement strand
TATCTCTAATTTATTTTATTTTTCATGTGCCAACCCACCATTTGCACCCAAAATTTCTTAAAATCTTTGAGATTAATTTATTTGACTTATTTTATTTATTTTAAATTTTTTTGACAAAATTCTGGGGTATTACAACAGTACAAAAGACAATCAATCATCCACACAAACATATCCCTAGCATGTTTCTAAACATTTAATAAAAAAAATAAACAACCAATTATGCTTCATATTTACAACTAAAATAATACTAAAGAGTATGAGTATTCGTCCCCACCTTTGACGCTTAAATCCTTCTTTTTCTTACATCGTTATTCTGAGCCTTCTTAAGCCTCCAACCTTCTTTCTTCACTTCAAAAAGAGAACAAAGAGGAAAATGAGGAAGTGAAGAATAAGATGGGATGGTTCGAGAGGAAGAGAATGGTGGTATTTATAGCCATTTTGCCTATATGCATCATGTGGGTTTGCTTGGTTCATGTGACTTGCTTTGTCTGACTTGCTTGTGTGAAATGACTATTTTACCCTTGGGTAGTAAAATGATTGTTTTACCCATGATTTAGGTGAAATAACTGTTTTGCCCCCTTGGGTGGTGAAATTACCATTTACCTTGTGTATTTAATAAACTCATTTATTAATTTGTATATTGTTATTATATATATTTATATACATTTAAGAAATTGAGAATTTTTTAGGGTATAAAATCAATTATCTCACAACGTCACGTTTTCAGTACACTCATCATCACGTAATTAAAGAAACATCATTGTATATGTAATTGCAACATGTTCATCATCTCATGAAATTGAGAATCATAGTTACATTCGTATTGTGTTGTAAAAGCGTATAAACATCAAGCAAAACACACAGATCATGTTATTCAACACACATTACAACCAAAATGTAATACCCTGAAGCAATTTGGAAAATTCAATAAATAAGAGTTTAGAAATGTATATGATACGTTGGATGTTTCCACACGTATATTAGCAAGTTGTTTAACTAAAATTTTGTAATTAACAAGTTTCACCTCGTGTAGAAGTACAAGAAATTAGAAATAAAAGGAAAAATGAAAGAAAATGGCATAGAGACACAAAAGCACGGTCTTGCGTTCAACCACACCAGAGGAACCAAGATTGCAGTCCTCAAAGGAGGACCATGGTCTTGCATTAAGAAGAAACGCAAGACTGTCGTCCTTTATGAGGATTGTGGTCCTACGACTCAAGTGATCTAGAATCGCAAGACCACGATCCTCCATATGGAGACTGCGGTCCTGCATTGAAAACCTGGAACGCAGTCCTGAATCACAGTCACACACTCTGAAATATCCAAATCTTGCGCAAGGCACGAATTGGAAAGTGTGTCGCGCCCAAAACCGTATTCATTGTCATCTTTTGTGCACAAGAACAGAGGAATTGGCAAGTTTCGTTCGTGGAAACAACCACATCTGCCAAATCTTACACACTAATACTCTATATAAATGCCTCTTATGCTCTCATTTTCTTCATTCCAACAAGAATTGACAAATCATTCTTGCTTCTCTCTCTCTCTGCTCCTCTCTTGGCTTCTCTTTCTTTCTCTCTAAGTGTTGTTTTAAACAACAGTTGGTGTAGAATTAATGAAGTGTTATACAAATTTTGTTATAGAATTGAAGAGATCTAAAAGGGATTCAATTGAACTTCAGAGGAGCAAAACTGCTGAGGTGGAAGTAATTTCTGAGTTTTAATCTATTATTTTGATTTCAATAGGATATTTATGTGTGATCACACTTGAATGTGCATGTTTTATTTGAGTTAATCATACATGTCATGCTTAGGTTTGCATTAATAAAGATGTAGGCTATGTACTACCATGATCCATGTTATGTTTTACTGAGCTCACATCCTAAATTTGATATTGTGTTCATTATTCATGATTGTTATATTTAATGAAAGATAAATTAAGATTATAGCCACGTACCGACACAATGTCCTATAAGGGATTGATGTGGGTGCTCTTAAGATTGGAACTATGGGCTTGCCTCTAGTTCACATTGGTAAGAGTCCCAAAATACTCGAGTAATGGGTAAGGCCCTGAATCCATTGAAAACTAGCATAAAAGAATGTCTTTCTTTCTTTGATATGAGTTTCCATGAGAACATCAAGGTTAACCTCTTTCGGTCTTAACTACAATTATTAAACAAGAAATTGATTAAATCATAATTTTTGAAAGTGTCTGACGTGTATGTCTTATTTGTCGAAATAATGAATTAAATATTTAGAATAATCCACTAGGCTTTGTGCTCACCTTTCCTTTTTTTTTTTTTACTTTTTAGGAAATTGATAAACAAAGACAACATAATAGCCGCATAGGCATTATTTTATTTAAAATATTTTCTTTAGAAATTATATTTAATTGTTGGCTATGTTGGCCAAATTTTGTTATTTAAGATTGATTCTACTGTAATAGACACAAATAATATGTACCTTTGAATTTTTGAAAAGAATTAATGATATAGAATTATTTTATTTAAATGTTTCAAAAATGTTATTTTTTTGAATGATGACATGAATTTGGTTTTGTGCCCCTTCTATTTCAATTAATGAGATTTTATTTTTATTAAAATCACTTGTTATTTTATTAAGAAATGTTTATGAGATAATTATACTTAGGAAATCCTAGAGATTTGGGACTAAAATGAAAAAAAGTGAAAAATAGAAATAATGTGACACCAACCTGCTTCCTGACAAAGTGGTGCGGTCCATGTGATTTACAAAGAATTGGGGGAGGCGGGTATTACAAAGGTAGTATTAGAGCTCCGTTATTAGATATATTGGGTAAGAAATTAGAAAGAGTTGACTAAATCAGGTAAGACCTTTATTATGAGTTAAATTTAGAATGCCTTACCGTCTATTTTAAAATTGAAAACTATTTTGGAAAGTTGTTTTTCAAAAAGGAAAGATATGTTTTAAAAGGTTTTATTTAGAAACAAAGATTACAAGTTGAGCTGATAGTGGGTAAGTCTTGTTTTGATTAAAGCTAAACATTGAAAGGGAAAAGGGTTATCCCATCTGAGAAAGCACGACTATTTAGGCAAACTTCAACTCGCCACCTAATCTAGAGGTTGTCCCACTAGCTCATACGAATAGTTGAAGTTAAAGAAAACACTTATATTTTTTTAACAAGAAAATTAGAAGGTGGTAATTTAGGGCTAAATGAAAGTACTAAAGTACAAAGGTAGTTCTAAAGTTAAAAAAAAAACACATATATTTTTTTAACTAGAACCTTTCATCCAGGAATTGAGACCATAGGTCCAGGAAAGAGATTGTAAGTAGAGACTTGTATGTTGCAAAGGGTGGCACAGTGGATCATAAATGGAAACTTTTAAGATATAGATTAGAGAATGAAAATGTGTGAAAATATAACACTTGATTGGTTAGGGCACAAGATAGGGAAGATCTTGTATATCTGGTTTTTATGTGGCATGGGATGTATAAGAATTCAGGGGTATAGAGGAATCTTGGACTTGGAGAATGATAGACCATGTTTGGTGAATGATCGGTAACTTTGGAAGAACTTGTTTTCCTATGCTTGGCTAGTATGAGACGGTCAAGTATAGTGCATTTTGGAAAACCTTAGTTGTCAAGACATTTGCAAAATTGTTTGGGTGTAATGAGATCTTCGAGTTAAAGTTTGTGTTGATGGCCAAGGGTGGTATGGGACGCTCGAACTCAGAGGCATAGATGGAAACTTGGAATTTCACTATGCTAGCGTAAATTTGTATGATTGTATGATTTCCTAATTGATTGAATGAGTACTATTCTTGTTTAAATTCATGAGAGTATCACATGCTCTTGATTATGAGACCAAATCTTGTACCCAAAAACATTAAAGGGCCTCAAAACCCACAAACAAAACTTGGAAGAATGAACTACTAGGCCATTAAATAAATCGAGAATCTAGAGACATGAATCTAGAGTCATGATAATGTAAACGAAATGAAAAGCTTGGAAAAATGAACTCAATGAACAAATATGGACAGGACAACTATCTTCTCAATTCTGAAAAAAATATTTTGCATCTCAAGGATAAGGGAAGATGGATTGTGTACCCTAACTTAAAATTCTCTTAACTCTTTCATTGTGATACCTTATTGAATACTAAAATGGCTTTTGACTTATGGATAATGGCTAGATCCAAGAGTTACGTGACCAGAGCTGCTACATCTGACAAGATTGAACTGCGAGGACAAGAGACACAAATTGGCATGGTTGAGACTCAAATGGAGAATATGATGACGGAGGTCACTAGGAGGGTCATAGAATAGATTATGAAGGCATTACCTCAGATGATACCACAGGCCATGCCACAGTCGCAAGTATAAGAATAGATTCTGGTACAACCGCCAGTGTCAGTACTTGAGGTCCCAATTCGTCAGAGTGCACGTGATGATATAGAAGATAAGGAACAAAAAGATATTGTTGATGGAGTTGCATAAACTCCGCCCCTCTCAATTCGATAGAACTGCTGATTGCATGACGATAGACCACTGGTACCAGGAGTTGGATGAACACCTAGATGTGTTAGGGAAAATAGGTCCCCATAGAGTGGCACTGGCTGCCCATCCGTTTAAGGGATCCAGCTAGAAGTTTGTGTCGGATGCTAAAGGCAGATCCAAACACTAACATCGGAGAGATGAACTGGGAGGAATTATAATACCTTGAAAAATTTGTACAAAAGGAATTAAAATGATAAATGAGACCAAATTCATTTTAGGAATCAATTAGCAAGTTTAATTGCTCAAAAACTTCTCAGGGGAGTGAGAATTAAGAAAAAAAAATAATATGAAAACAAAAGAAATGGAAATGAGAAAAAAATTAGAAGCATATTGCTCACATGTGTGCCCAATCCTAAGATGTAAGAAAATTAGAAACATTTACACATACATATTAGAATGTCTAAAAGAAAATGAAATGAAGAAAGATGGAAAAATAGAAAGTTTCCATGAACTCGTGCCATAATTTGGTGTGCACCGCAAAGGAACCGAAATGAAGGAAATTCAAGACACTAAATGAAACATGTGCACACAAGATGGAACGTCCAAAGAAAAAGGAAACAAATAGGAAATAAAAACAAATCCATATGTACACCAACATGGGAAAGATGCCCAAATCGTTGTTAATCCAAAATTAGAAGGTGCTAATATTGGTTCATGCTCACACATAAGGAAATCCAAAATCATGGGTGAATCATATTAGAAGTTGCTAAGATACCATGATCATGTGCACCCTAACCCCTACACACACTAAGATGCCCCACATTAAGCACACATGGAAAGTGTGCTAAACTTATGTGAGCACACAAATCAGCTAAGGAACCCTAAACCACCCAAATTAGATGCTATGAAATCTTGTGGATTTGGTGCACACAAGAGAAAGGAAGGAAATGGGAAAGTTTCCAACTTTAGAAGGTGGTCTAAACCTTACACAAGTGGGAACTTCCACGCTTGCATAAGCCAAACCCAGATCACACCTAGAAAAAAAAAAGACGAAATCGTCCAAGATAGGTGCCCAAATTTGGTGCACATCACATTAGAAAGTTTCTATAACACATTGGTGCACCACAAGAGAGAAAATAAGAAATATTTCTTTGCCAAAAGCGTTGCAAACATAAGTGGAAACCAAATCAGCCCACATTCCAATCCTTGTGCACACTCAATCTATGCATTCCAAAATGTCCCCATGGAAAGATGGAAAGATTCCCTAGTGTGAGCATGCCCAAACCATCCCCTAGTGCTCATTGAAACTCTATATAAAGGCCCCCTGTGCTCACTTTTTCTTCATCCCAAAGCAAGAGCTGACAAGTCCCTCTTGTTCTTTCTAAGCCTTCTTCTTGGCACCCCTTCTCACTTTTCTTTTGTTTTTGAGTGTTCTTAAGTAAGAAGTTATTGTTCTTGAGTAGTTCAATGTTCTCAAAGTGCTTAGGTTTGAATAACATGATTTAATGTTCAGTTTAGCATGCATGTCATGTTTACTTGATCATGAAGCCATGTCATGCTTAGATTATGAATGATTTAGCTTATTTTATGAAGAATAATCATGCTTGATGTTTATATGTTGAACATGCTGAATTTATTTATTTTATTATATTTCATGATCATTAGAACTAAATGAAAGAAGTTGATACTAGAAATGTAATACCTTGAAAGTCTATAAGACCTCCACGTTGCTAGTGAACAATTAAAGTGGAATAATAAATTCAATAAATAATAAAAATAGCAAAAGTGCTTGAAAACTGTGTGTTATAAGTCTAAATAATCTTAAAATAAATGTAAAAATAATATCAATTCGGGAAGCATGAGAAATGGCGAAGAAAAGATGCTAAACACCAACTTTTGTTCTAGTGACTGTGGTAATCCCGGACAAACCTAGAAAACGAAGGGAAATACATCATTCTGGTGACCAAGATTGGTGATTGAGTGACTGTGGTAATTGCAGAAGAAACCCAAAAATGAACAGTGAACATCATTCTAGTGACAGCGGTTAGTGAATTGAGCGACCGTGGTAATCCCGGACAAACCTAGAAAACGAAGGGAAATACATCATTCTGGTGACCAAGATTGGTGATTGAGTGACTGTGGTAATTGCAGAAGAAACCCAAAAATGAACAGTGAACATCATTCTAGTGACAACGGTTAGTGAATTGAGCGACCGTGGTAATCACGGAAAAAAAACATAATGAGCAACACACATCGGCCTGTCTACCATGGTAATTGCACAGTGGCTGCGATAATTTGACGATTTCTATATAAACGAAAAGTGTGTAGAAACCCTAGATCTGGATTTTTATGCACCGCAAATCACAATTTTCTCTCCAAGCTCTCACTAAGCCTTCCAATCTCATTTCTTAAGCTTTCTTTTGAGTTCTAAGGGTGGTTTGAGCTCCTTCAAGCCATTCTTTACCATTCTCAAACACATATTTGCCAAGAGCAATGTTAACAACTGCAGATCCAAGTTGAGGCACGTTTGTAACTAGTTTGTGCTAAGGTAAATCACAAAACCCCCTCTTGAGATCTTGTTTTCTTAGCATTATAAATCAATTTTCCTTGAGTTGATATGTGTTTTAAGCCTAATGTCCATGTATTGAGGTGTTAAGCGCATGTTGCCAACTCTAGTGACCATGCTTTATGTACCTGGTATTCTCTTATTTTTGTGCCGATCTTGGGTAAATCTTGGAACACATATGTAAAGAACACAAAACTTAGGGTTTGGGTTATTGGTAAATACCTTAAACTCCCTTTATCTTATTGTTTAAAAACCCTTATAGATCAATAATCTAAGGGTGAACGGCAAGGAGCAAGGTGCGAGACAAGGGAGTACTAAGGTGGGTGTGATTTTCTTACTCCAGAGCCTTATCCAAATTTTAAATGCATGACATGATGTTTGGTTAGCTTATGTGTTTAGAAGCATGCTAGGACTTGCTTGATTGACTTTGTTTGGAATTGACTTGGTGTATATCCATGATGCATGGTTGCTTGTGTTATAACATGCTTAGATAGAAATTTCTATGAGTTGATCTCCATGAATGGTTGAACATATCTAATTTGTTTACTTTAAATATTACATTGATGCCTGTGTATGATTTTGAATGACAATTATGACTAAAGAAGATTAAATTAAGATTTAATAACTCCACGTACTAGCATGGTGACTAGCCTTAGGGTGTCATCTTAGGTGTCCCTACCCGAGCTGACTGTGACAGCTGATTGTATCTTCGGACAGAGAGTCACTGCAGACTTCCATCCTTAGATCATGGTCCCAAAGGTAACCAGCCCTCGGGCGTTACCCCCAGATTCGCTCTCGGACCACATAGGAGATATCAAGGGTTATGGACTCTTCCGATTTTAGGTGACAACAAAACAAGTAAATGTGTGAAAACCTAATGTAACGAAAGTGTTGGCATGTTGGTATTCTAGTTTACATAATACTAGTGATGTATAAGGATGATCCACTGGGCTCTTTAGCTCACCCCATTATTTCATTACAGGTGATCATTGACACCGTAGGAGTAGGCCAACATACGGGGTCGTCAGTTTGGGTTGAGACCTCGCTGGGAGGTTGTCGCAACTTCTTTTTTGGTTTATTATTTTGTTTTTTTTTTGTTGTAAATAATTCGAACTAAGCATGCGTTCTCTTTTATCTTCTAATTGTTTCAAAATATTTTGAGACTTCGGCCTATCAGGCCATGTTTGGATCCTCATTCTATGCTTTAGAAATGATTTTGAAATTTTATTTCGCTGCAAAGTATTTCACTTGGTCAAATATGATTTCACTATGGATTTATGAGTGATTAGAACTTCCACTGCATGCATTTTTAATGAATTTCAAATTTACTGAAAAAGGAACGAGTATTTTGATGGTTATTGTGTATTTTAATTTTGACTTCATAACCTGTTTAAAAGAAGGGTTTTGAAACATGAGATAGAATGAGAAAGAGAAATGAACTACGCGGCCTCTAGCTCTTGGCGAACGACTAGATGCTTGGCGTCTCCAGCCGAATGAACGGGGGCGCACCGTCTCCTCGTGCCACCCCGCGACAGCTCATCGCATTAGAAAAAGAGATAGAGAGAGGAACTAGGAATCGGGGTGTTATAAAGAACCACGTATTGTCATAGTGATCTAAAGGGATACTATGGGTGTTCTTTACATATACTGTGGGTATATGGTTTGTCTTACTGTGTGTATTGGGCGTAGCACAAAATACTTGGACCACGGGCAAAAGACCATAAATCCAATGGAATGTGACAAAAAGATTTGTTTTTCCACTTAAAGGGAGGTATTTTGGATTAGAACATCAAGGGATTATATGCATTTTCAGTCTGAATTATAATAGTAACAACAAGTTGTTCTAATCGCTTAATTATTTTCAAGTGTTTGAAATTTAATGCGATATTAGTCTAAGAT
This sequence comes from Tinospora cordifolia, assembly GCA_030144865.1. NCBI lineage: Eukaryota > Viridiplantae > Streptophyta > Magnoliopsida > Ranunculales > Menispermaceae > Tinospora > Tinospora cordifolia. The sequence goes on along the minus strand of JAJIYU010002839.1, from coordinate 19,924 downwards.
AATGAATTGGTTGTTTGAAAAAGATCCACTAGGCTATATGTTTACCCTTTCTCTTTTATCTTTTTTGGGGAACTAAATTAAACAATGAAACATACAAAGGCTCAGAATGCTCACTTTTAGAAAGTTTCTAATTGATTTTTTAATGTAAAAGAATGTTGCCCAAGTTTTGAATTTTTGCGACAAATTTCTATTTTGAGTTGTGTACTCTTTCTTTTTAGAAGTTTAAATTTGAATTTATGTACCCACTTTTATTAAATCAATAAAAATTTACAAAGTTTTCTTTTATCTCTTGTGCAACAGCCTTAGTGAATGTTTTTTAATTAAATAAGGCGTGAGATAATTGAATTAGAAAGACAAATTGTGTACTTGTAATTGTAAACGGACTTCAACCTGCCCTGTGGTTAAACCAAATTAAAAGTTTCGGGGGTTGGGGTAATCAAAGAATTCAAAGAACTGTTCTATGAGAAGTTCTTTCCATAATGCCACTATGCCTAAAGACATATAAAAGCTTCTTAGAAAGGGCATTAATATTGGAGTAGGAACTCAATCGTGAACAAAGAATGAGAAATAAAAACAAGAGGCTAGAAAATGACAAAAACCGCCAAGGAGCTAAAAAAAAATCAGAATAAGAATGGTGAGAAGACACCTTAGACTCAGCAATAAGGGCAGCCTAAGGAAGAACCAAAGGAACAGGCAAAGAGACTAGGGTTGTGCCACCTGGTGCAGGCACTGAGGTCACATAGCTAGGAATTGTCCTACAACACCAACTTAGGTACCTCAACAACCACAAAATAACTAGGGAGGAGAACAGAATGGTCGTCCTAAGGGCAGACAATAGCAATAAAATACTAACCAAGGGGCAAAACCAGGGTCATGGTGTAATACCCTAAAAATTTATACGAAATTTAATTAAATAAAATAGAATTAATCCTTGAGAATTTTATGAAATTTTAGAGATACAAGATTTATACATTTTAACATGTAAGGGGCCAAAATGAAAAATGACATGAATTGAGAATTTTTGGATGTAAAATTTTGTATATTCTAAGGTATAAAATAAAGTAGGTAAAATAAAAATAAAACAAAAAAAAGATGGCCAAAAAATGAAAAATAAGAAACAAAAATAAACAACGAAGTTGCTAAAAATCTACACTTTTCAAAACCCTCATTTTCTCTACACAAGAAAAATAGAGAATAGAAATGTTTCTAAAACGAAATCAACTCAAAAGAATGTATTAGCAACTTTTAAAATAATTACTTGCCAATATATGTGTTTTGCAAACAAATAAAATAGAGAATTAGAAAGGTTTCTAAAATGAAATCAACTCAAATGAATGTATTAACAACTTCTAAAATAATTGCTTACTAATATATGTGCTTGGAAAACAAGTAAAATAGGGAATCAGAAAGGTTTCTAAAATAAAATTAATGCAAAAGAATGTATTAGCAACTTCTAAAACCTTTACTTACTAATTCTTATGCATAAAAAACAAATAAAATGGAAAGGCAAAGAGCTTTAGAAAGGTTTCTATAATGAAAACACCCCAAACTTGTCAATTCATGCCCATTAGAACTCTATATAAACCTAATCATGAGCACCATTCTCTTCATCCTCGCAAGAATTGAACAAGTTTCTTCTTGATTTCTCTGCCTCCTTCTTGGCATTTCTCTTTTTCTTTAGTTGTTCTAAACAGCAGTTGGAATAGTAATAACAAAATGCTACAAAAATTTCTATGCTAGCAGTTGGGAGATCTAAAAGAGATTCAATAGAGGCTTCAAGAGGAGAAAAGTTATTTGAGGTGGAAATGATTTCTGACTTTTGATTTATTATTTTGATTTCAATAAGATATTCATGCTCGAATATACATGTTGTATCATCATTGATTACACATGCCATGCTTAGACCTTGCATGATTAGGTTTGCATTTATGCTATGTGCTATTATGGTGCTTGTTATGCTCACATGCTAAATTCAACCGTGTTAGTCTATTAATTTATTTTTATTATACTTAATGAAAGATGAAATTAGATTATAACCACATACTAACGCAATATTCCATAGGGATTATTGTGGGTGTTCTCTAGATGTGAACTTTGAGTTCGTTTCTAGTTCACATGGGTAAGGTCCCAAAATACTTTGGTAAGGTCGTAAATCTAGTGGAATTTGGCATAAAGGATTTCCCTTAGAATATTTAGGCAATATTTTTTTAAAATATTTTGTTAATTGCAAGGGCATGTTGACCCAACTTTGTTATTTAAATATTTATTTTGTTGTAATAGACTCAAAGGTTATGTATCTTGAATTTTGAAAAATAATTAACAAAATTATTTACTTAATGATTTTTAAATGTCATTTTTGAATTATGTCATGAGTAAGGTTTTGTACGTAATATTTCTAATAAATGATATTAAAATTTTGTTGAGATCTCTTGTACTTAATTTAGAAGTCTTTAGGAGTTTTCAATTATATGATACTTAGAAAATCCCAGAGAATTGGGATGAAAAGTGTGAAAAATAAAAATAATGTGACATTGGCCCGCCTCTTAGCCGAGTGGTGCAGTCCACATCATCTCTCTCAAGCAAGCAGAAAGGGAAAGCATCAAATTCGAAAGAGGCTGGGTGTGTAACACCCCAACCCCCTAGAGACAGGTTTAAGCTCAACCACAAGGCAGGTCATGTCCTACGTTACATTTACAAGTTTACAACTTGCATCTCAATTCCTTTATTCTAACATTTATTGAAATACTCATAAATTCACTTCCATTAAGTTTAATTTTCAACAAGATAATACAAGTGAATAAAGGAAAACTTCAAACTCTTTGCTAATTCAAAATTAAATAAAGAAATACATTATTGAATTCATATAATCAAAAGAAAGAGTATTCAACTCTAAAATTTAAAACAAAAATTCAGTGGAAGTCTTTGTTCAAAATTTGGGCAATATGCCCTTACGTAGAAGCTTTCTAAAAATAGATTTTCTAATTCTTTAGCAAGATTGATCATGCATTTCAATTTTCAAAAAAAATAAAAGGAAGGGGTGATCACATAGCCCTGTGGATTATTCATTAAACAACTAAGTTACTATTTAAAATTAATACCACATCCAAATTCAAACTCTTTCATGCATTAAATGATTCAAGTAACTTTTTGGTTGTCGTTGATGTTAAGACTAAAATGGGTTCTACTTCCTCGATGTTCTTAATTTAGATACCCTTCTTTAGGGTGGAAAGACATTTCTTTGTCACTTTCCATTGGATGCCACATACCAAGTATCCCTTAGTTGCGCCCCGCAACCACACACTCCAAGCATGTGTTAAGAACACCCATAGTACCCATATTGGTCGCTATGACAGTACGTGGTTCTTATCTTTAATTTCTTATATTTAAGAATCACATAATCATAAAAGAAATTCAAAATGTAAATATCAGAACTTTTAACAACCAAGAAAGCATGTAAACGTTACATAACATGCTTGAAACATTGAATTAAATCCTAAACATTGATTCCAAGCATGACATGCTCTCATGAGTGATTAAAACATAACAACATGCTAAACTAAAATTAAAATATGATAAAACATGCTGAAACTGAAATAAAACATGTTGAAAACTCGCATTGAAATAAGCATGAACATGCTAGAAATTTGAAAAGGCAAAATAGAAGTTCAAGAAATCCCCTCGATCTTAATTCAAGTTTCTTTGTAGAATCCGACAGAGGTTCCCCTTATCCACCACTTTTAGAACTTCAAGAACTTCTAATCGCCAACAAAAATACTTCAACAACTCTCTAAAACACTAAATAAGAACTTCTCATACAAGAAAGAAAAGAGAGTGAGAAGAGGTGCCAAGAAGAAGGCAAGAACAAACAAAAAGGGAAGGGTCAACTCTTTGCTTTGGGATGAGATGAATGTGAGCAAGAGGGGGTATTTATAGGTGTTCATGAGCACAAGGGGGCATCTAGGGTAGTTAGGGCAGCTCACCACGTTTGGGCATGTTTTCAAACTCATAAGGGGATGGTTTGCATAAAGAGGGCAAGTGTGCTCATGGTTGGCAAATGGGACTGCTATGGCTTTCTAATTCAAAAGATATGAGTATAATCTTGTTTCCTAACTATGCGTAAACACAAAAGAGGTTTAAATCATATTCTAATTCAAATGGAACGTCCTATATGTGCTCATGGCAACTTTCCTTTTTGGTTTTCTTGCTTGTTCATCACACAAACACCCAAGGAATATTTTTTCATTCTCTTATTTCTTGGACATCAAGCATGGGTGTACAATATCAAATTTGAGAGGACACTATATAATGGTCAAAGATGCTCATCTTGGTTCCAAGAAACTATCTAAATAGAGTTGCTCACATGTGTGCACACACACATGTACATGGTTGGGCCGATTTTGGCTTAAGTGGGTGTGGGTGTACACAATCAAGTGGGGGTGGCCATGACTTCATGGGTTCACAAAAATTAAATAAAATCAATATCTCCTTATTTACATGAAATTATGATTTATATCCTATAATTTTGGAATCACATGAACCTAATGCACATTTTAAGGTATGGTTTGGTCCTAGGTGATTTTCCTTTAAAAACTTTCCTTACCCACTGAGGTCACTAGGTAATGAAAATCCAAACCTTGGCCAATTGTTCTGATTTTTGGATATATCATTCGTTTTGTTAGTTCATGTCAATCTGTTTCGTTTTGAGTCATTTCAATCCCCCAAAGTACTGTAAATGACAATTCTTTTTAATTTGGACCACCTGAAGGGCATTTGACAAATGAAAACCTTAACCTCGACCAATTATTCTAATTTTTGGATATGTTGTCACCTTACTTCATTTCAAGTTGTTTTTGATTCCCTAATGGGCACTAAATGAGAGTTTTGGAACCTGCCAAATTTAGCCCCGAAATGTGCCTAGTTTCATTTTGCACCCAATTTCACTGAATTGATCTTAAATTTCATTTAATCTAGTATAAAGTTTTCAGGGTATTACAACCTACTCTCCTTAGAAAAATTTTGTCCTTGAAATTTGTACATAACTAAGGATTTTTAGTGAATAGATGTGGATACTTGGTCTTCATCTCACTTTCGAGTTCCCAGGTAGGTTCTTTTACCCCGTGATGTTTCCACGTACCTTCACTAACGAGATATCCTTCGTTTTCAGACTCTGTACTTTATGGTCGAGGATTCTGACTGTTGTTTCCTCGTAAGTAGCATCACCTTGGAAATTCACTTCCTCGTAGTGGGTGATGTGAGAGGGGTATAGTTTGTACTTTCTCCCATTTCCTTTAATGTCTAAGACACAAGAGCTCAACACAGACTCTAGTGTCTGGGTAACTCTCTCAAAATTATTGACTTGATTTGTGGATCTGGTTGGCAAAAATTAGCCACTTTAGTGAGATGATCTGCGATTTCCCATATAGTGTTTTCTCCCTAAGTCTTAGGATATCCTCAGCATCTAACCTAAGGTTAGTATGCTTATCTTACTCAATTTCCTCTATTAGGCTTGTGAGCCATTTGTCTTGTTTTTGTTCACCCCCGATCTGATTGCAAAAGATTTGGTGGACAAGACATGTTATAGAGATGGGCTTGTTTTCCATTTAAGGTAATACCCATCCTAAGCTCTCAATCTCTTTAAAGGTTAAGGTTTCTTTCCACCTCCATCTCAGTGGACTAGACCACATGGCAGGCTTCGAGTTATTACTAACACTTCCTATTTTGAAACTTCAAAATGTAACAACAAGGATTCTTAAGGGAATGACTTTCATTCATTGAAAAGAATAGGTGCAAAACCTTATCAAAGCTTTAAGCTCATAAATGCTAACACATAGCAATTTTAAATAAAGGGCTAATCAAGTTCTCCTAATATTTTTTTTATACTAGTGTCTCTAGGGTAGGTCTTGATCTTCTTAAGCCTCAACGACAAACACTCTAGCCTGGATCTGCCCACAACCTTGATTTTGCCCTTGGTTGGCATTTTATTGTTATTGTCAGCCCTGAAAACGATCAATTTGACCTATTCCCTAAGAGTTATGTGGCTGAGCAACCTAGGCAGCTGTAGTCGTGCAATTTTTTGGTATATGACCGTTCTACCTGCACACATAGCACAGTCCCTGCTTCCTCACATGTTCTTTTAGTTCATCTTCATTTTGCCCCTATTTTTGGGTATGTGGTGCCTTCCCACCACTCTTATTCTTTTTCTGGGCCTCTGGGTTCTCTATTTCATTACTAGGCCTCTTGTTCTTTCCTCTCAACCTCTATTCTAAGTTTTCATGCTCTAGGATCCTTATATGTCTTTTAAGCTTAGAGTCATAATCACTTTTTGAATCTCAATCTTGAGACCCTGAGCAAATCAGTTAGCTTTTATTTTTTCTTCTTAGATCAGGTCCTGAGAGAACTTATCCAATTCAGTAAAGTTTCTCTTGTACTCAACTACAATCAAGTCCTTTTGATTTAACCTGACAAAGTCCTCTTGTAGCTTCCAGAGTGTCATCTCCAGAAAGAACTTTTCATGGAAAACCTCCTTGAACTCTTCTTGGCTCATCTTTCCAATGTCAATGTTTGTTTCAGCAAACATTCGTACTATCACGACTCTAGATTTAATTTCTAGCTTCTCAATCTGTTCAGTGGCCTAAAAGTTTTTATTCTAGGTTATTTTCATGCATGGGTACAAGATTTGGTTTCAAATTAAATAAATAGTAAAGTGCATATCATACAATCATACAATCAAGCTAGCACAACAAGGTTCCAAGCTTCCACCTAAGCTTTTAGGTTGAAGTGTCCCATACCACTCTATCCCTTCCACTTAGGCTTTCACCCAAAATAGAGCCGCACCCAAACACTTTCGCAAATTGCTCGATAATTAAGGTTCTTGAGCCCACTATACTCCACTGTCCCATACCAGCGAGCATAGAGAAACCCGTTCTGCCATAGTTACCAATCATTCACCACACATGGTCCATCATTCTTCGAGTCCAAGCTTCCTCCATAACCTCGAATTCTTATGCATCCCATAGTACATAGAAATCGAAAGATATAAAAGTTTTTCGATCCCGTGTCCTAATCAAACAATTTTTTATTTTTACACAAGTTTTAGTTTCTAGCCTATGTCGTAAAGATTTATTCTTTTGAACCACTGTGCTACCATGGCTACACCACATTTCTACCGAGGGTCTTTCCTCTGGACCTAGGGTTCAATTTGGTTGACTCACAACCTCTGTCTAGTCAAGATACCACCTTTGGCATCTTTTTTGACTTCTAATCAGTTTCTTGCCCTAATTTTTTTTTCACCTTCTAATTTTCTTTATGTAGAAAGTAAGAATGTTCTTCAACTCAGAGCACTCGTATAAGCTGGTGGGACAACCTCCAGATTGGGTGACGAGATCGAGGTTTACTTAGCAACTGCGCTTTCTAGGTTAGGATAACCCACCTCCCTTTCAATGTTTAGCTTTACTCGGTATAAGACTTATCCACTATCAGCTCAACTTGTAGTCTTTGTATCCAAACAAAACATTTCAAAAACACATACTTCCCTTTTGAAAACACTTTCTAAATCCTCTTTGAAAACACTTTCTAAAACATTTTTCAATTCTAAAAAATAGAACGTAGGGGCATTAAAATTTCAATTCAATCCAGTGTAAAACCTTAATTTGAGTTTCTAATTCTTGTTAAGCAACTAATGTTTAACTTTCTATTTCTAGCCTAATCAACACATGTTTAGGCTTAACTTTCTAACCCAGTATATCTAATAGCACAGCTTTGATACCACCTTTGGTATTAGAGAAAACATTCTAATTTTGGCCTAGTAACTAATGCCTAGGCTCTGATACCACCTTTTGTAATACCCCAACCCCCAAAAGATAGGTTCAAGCTCAACCACAAGGCGGGTTGGGTCCAATGTTACATTTACAAGTACACAACTTGCATCTCAATTCCTTTATTCTAACACTTATTGAAATACTCATAAATTCACTTCTATTGAGTTTAATTTTCAACGAGATAATACAAGTGAATAAAAGAAAACTTCAAACTCTTTATTTATTCAAAATAAAATAAAGAAATACATTATTGAATTCATATAATCAAAAGAAAGAGTACGTAACTCTAAAATTTAAAACAAAAATTCAGCGAAAGTCTTTATTCAAAATTTGGGCAATATGCCCTTACATAGAAACTTTCTAAAAATAGACTTTCTAATTCCTTAGCAAGCTTGATCATGCATTTTAATATCTAGAAAAATAAAATGAAGGGGTGAGAACATAGCCCAGTGGATCATTCATTCAACAACTAAGTTATTATTTCAAATCAATAGCACATTCAAATTCAAACACTTCCATGCATTAAGTGATTCAAGCAACTTTTTGGGTGTAGTTGACGTTAAGACTGAAAGGGGTTCTACTCCCTTGATGTTCTTAATTTAGATACCCCTCTTTAGGGTGGAAAAATATTTCTTTGTCACTTTCTATTGGATTCCACATACCAAGTATCCCTAAGTTGTGCATTGCAACCACACACTGCAAACATGTGTTAAGAACACTCATAGCACCCATACGAGTCACTATCACAGTACGTGATTCTTATCTTCAATTTCTTATATTTAAGAATCACAAAATTATAAAAGAAATTCAAAATGTAAATATCAAAATTTTAAACAACCAAGAAAGCATGTAAACGTTACATAGCATGCTTGAAACATTGAATTAAATCCTAAACATGGATTTGAAGCATGACATGCTCTCATGAGTGATTAAAACATAAAAATATGCTAAACTAAAATTAAGATATGATTAAACATGCTGAAACTAAAATAAAACATGCTAAAAATTTAAAAGAGCAAAGTAGAAGTTCAAGAAATCACCTCTACCTTAATTTGAGTTTCTTTGTAGAATCCGGCAGAAGTTCCCCTTATCCACCACTTTTAGAACTTCAAAAACTTCTAATCACCAACAAAAATACTTCAACAACTCTCTAAAACACTAAATAAGAACTTCTCACTCAAGAAAGAAAAGAGAGTGAGAAGAGGTGCCAAGAAGATGGCAAGAACAAGCAAAGAGGAAAGTGTCAACTCTTTGCTTTGGGATGAGATGAATGTGAGAAAGAGGGGGTATTTATAGGTGTTCATGAGCACAAGGGGGCATCTAGGGCAGCTCACGACGTTTGGGCATGTTTCCAAACTCATAAGGGAATGGTTTGCATAAAGAGGGAAAGTGTGCTCATGGTTGGCAAGTAGGACCACTATGGCTTTCTAATTCAAAAGATATGAGTACAATCTTGTTTCTTAACTATGGGTGAACACAAAAGAGGTTTAAATCATATTCTAATTCAAATGGGATGTCCTATATGTGCTCATTGCAACTTTCCTTTTTAGTTTCCTTGGTTGCTCATCACATAAACACACAAGGAATATTTTCTCATTCTCTTATTTCTTGGACATCAAGCATGCATGTACAATATCAAATTTGAGATGACACTATATAATAGTCAAAGATGACACCATATAATAATCAAAGATGCTTGGTTCCAAGAAACTATCTAAATAGGGTTGGTCACATGTATGCACACACACATGTACGTGGTTGGGCCAATTTTGGCTTAAGTGGGTGTGGGTGTACCCAATCAAGTGGGGGTGGTCATGACTTCATGGGTTCACAAAAATCAAATAAAAATTAATATCTCCTTATTTACATGGATTTATGATTCACATCCTATAGTTTTGGAATCATATGAACCTAATTCACAATTTAAGGTATGGTTTGGCCCTAGGTGATTTTCCTTCAAAAACTTTCCTTATTTAAAATCCACTCAGGTCACTAAGCAATGAAAATTCAAATCTTGGCCAATTATTTTGATTTTTGGATATATCATTTGTTTTGTTAGTTCATGTTATTCTGTTTCATTTCGAGTCATTTCGATCCCCCGAATTACCCTAAATGACAATTTTTTCTAATTTGGACCCCCTGAAGGGCGTTTGACAAATGAAAACCTTAACCTCGATTACTTATTCTAATTTTTGGATCTATTGTCCCATTAGTTGGTTCATGTCACCTTGTTTCATTTCAAGTTTTTTTTGGGTCCCTAATGGGCACTAAATAAGACTTTTGGAACCTGCTAAATTTAGCTCCAAAATGCGTCTGGTTTTATTTTGCACCCATTTTCACTGAATTGATCTTGAATTTCATTTAATCAAGTATAAAGTTTTCAGGGTATTATAGGGTGTTACAAAGGTAGTATTAGAGCCTAGGTAGTAGTAGCTAGGCTAGAACAAGATGGTTATTCTGATACCAAAGGTGGTATCATAGCTCAGTTATTAGATATATAGAGTAGAAATTAGAAAGAGTTAACTCAATCAGGTAAGACCTTTATTTTGAGTTAAATTTAGAATGAGTTACCTTCTATTTTGAAATTGAGAATTTCTTTGGAAAGTGTTTTTCAAAAAGGAAATACATGTTTTCAAAAGGTTTTTTTCGGAAACAAAGATTACAAGTTGAGTTGATAGTGGGTAAGCCTTGAAAAGGGAGATGGATTATCCCATCTGAGAAAACATGGTTAAATAAGCAGATTTTGGTCTTACTGCCTAATTGCAGGTTGTCCCACCAGCTTATACAAGTAGTCGGAGTTGAAGAACACATTTATTTTCCTGAAAAAGAAATTAGAAGGTAAAAATTAAGGGCAAGGTGAATGTACAAAAGTACAAAGATAGTGTTAGGAATGCTACAAGAAAAAGATGATGGTTGAACCTTTCAACCAAAAATTAAGACCTTAGGTTTAGGAAAATGACCTTAGGTAGAAACTTGGGTGTTATCAATTGTGGCACAGTGGATCATAAATGAAAACTTTTAAGGAATAGGTTAGAGACTAAAAACGTATTAAAACGAAACACTTGTTTGGTTAGGATACGAGATCGGAAGGATCCTATATATCTGGTTTCTATGTGGTATGGGACGCATAAGAATTTGGGGATATGAAGGAATATTGGACTCAGAGAATGACAAGTCATGTTTGGTGAATGATCGATAACTATGAAAGAGCTTGTTTTCTTATGCATGGTTGGTATGGGATAGTCATGTATGGTGAGGCTTGGGAAACCTTAGTTGTCGGGACATTTGCAAAATTGTTTGGGTGTAGTGAAATATCTTGGTGGAAGTTTGTGTCGATGGGCAAGGGTGGTATGGGACGCTCGAACTCGAAGGCACAGATGAAAACTTGAAATTTCGTTATTCTAGCATAAGCTTATATGATTGTATGACTGCTTGAGTTGATTGAATGCATGTCATACTTGTTTTAAATTCATATATATATATATATATATATATATATATATATATATATCGCATGTTTTGATTATTAGACCAAATCGTGTACCCAACAACATTATAGGGCCTCAAACAGAACTTAAAAGAATCAATTACTAGGCCACTGAACAAATCAAGAACCTAGAGACATGAATCTAGAGTCATGAATCTAGAGTCATGATTATACGAACGAAACAAAAGGCTTGGAAATACGAACTTGATGAATGAATATGGATGAGACAACTATCTTATCAAGTCTAGAAAGCATTTTGTATCTCGAAGATAAGGGAAGACGGGTTGTTTACCCCATGTTATAATTCTCTTAGCTCTTTTGTTGTGATACCTTATCGAATACTAAAATGGCTTTTGACTTGTAGATAATGGCTGGATTTTTAATACTTTGAAAATTTGGTACGGAATGAAATGAAACAAAACAATTCAATCCCTAATTGGGTAAACTTGGGTGAGAAATGAGACTGGGTGAGAAATGAGACTGGGTTTGTTTCATGATAAATTTAGTAGGTCCAAGACCTTTATTTAGTGAACCTTAAGGGCCCAAAATGACCTGAAATGAAAGAATTGATCAATTGGACAACATATCAGAAAATCATTTCATTTGCTCAAAATTAGGGTTTCATTTGCCTTAGACCCTTCAATGGATTCTAAATAAGGAAATAAAATCTGGATAACCCTAGCCAAATAATAGTTTGAAATTTTTATTATTTTCATGTGAATCCAAAAATATATGATAAAGTCCTTAATTGCTAACCAATTATGAAATATAAATTTTTATTAAATTCATGTGGACCCAAAAATGCATCGATGATGATCATGGGTGATCATGTGCACCACACTGTACCCAAATTGCATAGGACGTCTCCATTATTTGAAAACCATGAAGAATGATTTTATGTGCCAAGTATATGATCGACACCCCGACTCCTAGTTCCTCTCTCTCTCTCTCTCTCTCTATCTCTCTCTATATACGACGAGTCATCGGGGCCACGCGCAGAGATGGCACGCCCATTCGGCAGGAGATGTCGGGCTCGGGTAGTTCGCCGAGAGCCGGAGGCCACACAAGGTTCCTTCTTTCTTTCTCATTTTATCTAGCTCATGCTTCAAAACCTTTCTTTCAAATAGGTTATGATTTCAGTTTAAAATACACAATGATATTTAAAATGCAAGTTTTGTCAGTTAAATGAGATTCATTAGGAAAATGTATACAACGGTTCTAAATACTTAAAAAATTAAAATTGATACATACTCCACAAAGCAAAACACCTCGCAACAAAATTAATAATTTCATAATCATTTTTAAAACATATTGTAAAGACATACATATGGCCCATCTGACCTAATTCCTAAAACATTTAATTTACATGTAAATCAGTTTAAAAGACGGAGGGTACATGCCTAGTTCAAATCATTTATAACAAAATGATAATGAAACATTAAACAAAAATGAAACTAAAAATTGTGACAACCTCCTAGGGAGGTCTCAACCAAAATGATGGCCTCGCTTGGCTGGCCTGCTCCTGCGACGTCAATGATCACTTGAAATGAAATAATGGGGTGAGCTTGAGAGCCCAGTGGGTCATCCCTACACATCACTAGCATTATACAAACCAAAATACAAAGCATGCAAACACTTTCATTACATTAGGGCATTTCAAACACTGTGTTGGTTATTTGGTTGTAACCTAAGATCAAAAGATATCAACTCTTGGTGTCCCCCTATGGTCTCGGGAGCAACTTCGGAGGTAACGCTATGCAGCCTATTACCTTTGAGACTGGCAGTAACTCCAGTAACTCCATGTAGCTTATTACCGTATAATCCCACATTTAAGGATAGAGGTAACACTATGCAGCCTATTACTTTTTTGTCTGAAGAACAATCAGCTATCACAAGCAACGTGGGTAGGACACCCACGATGACGCTATGTAGCCTATCATTGCCTCGGTATGTGGATTTTTAAATCTTAATTTAATCTTCTTTAGTTTCACATTCCATTCCAATACACACCCAATCATCATGAATAACTTTCAAGTAAACTAATCAAGTATGTTTGGCTATTCATGGAGATCAACACAAGAAATCTCCATCTATGCATTTTATAACACAAGAATCCAAGCATCATGAACACACATCAAATCATTCCAAATCAAAGATCAATCAAATATACCTTATCCTGCTTCTCAATGCTCATAAAATTAAACATACAACACGCTTGCATTCAAAGTTTAAATAAGGGTAGGGAGTATGGAAATCACACCCACTTTGTGTATCTTCTTCCTTTTTCCATTACTCCTCGTTGCATGACTTTAGACCTTTAATCTATAATATTTTTAAAAATAAGTTAATGCAAGTTTAAGGTATTCAAAACATGGTCAAAATGCTAGACTTGTGTTCTTTACATTGACATTCCATGGTGTACACAAGTCCGGAACAGAAACAAGAGAAAAGATGGGGTACACTATGAATTATCGGAATCGGCGACATGTGTTTAACACTTCAATACATGGGCATTAGTCTTAGAACACTCATCAACTCAAGGAAAACAATTTATACTTAAGAAAAATGATTTAAAATTCTAAGAAAGCAAGATCTCAAGTGGGGTTTCATGATTTACCTTAGCACGGGATGTTTTCAACCATGCCTCAACTTGGATCCATCCTTGTTGATGTTGCTCTTGGCGAATCTAAGCTTGAGAATAGTAGAGAAGGATTTGAATGAGCTCAAACCACCCATAGAGCTCAAAATAAAAGTTAAGAAACAAGATTGGAAAGCTTAGTGAGAGTTTTGGAGGGAAAACTGTCGTTCGCGGTGCACGAAATCTAGATCTAGGGTTTCTATGCAAATATTTCATTTTTATAGAAAATGTCGAATTACCGCGGTCACTGTAGAATTATCGGGGTCACTGTAGAATTACTGCGGTCATTAGTATTACCGTGTCAATGACCGTGGTAACCAGGATGATGTCCCTAGTTCATTTTTGGGTTTTTTCCCGTAATTACCACGGTCACCCTAGAATTACTGTGGTAATTATAGGATTACCATGGTTTGACGGTGGTAAATAGGGCAACATTTTTTTTCCATTTTCTGGGTTTGTTCGGGATTACCACGTTCATCACTTCCATTTACTGCGGTAACCAGTGAAATTTTTGCTTTTTTTTGCATATTTTCTTCTCCATTTCTTGTGTTTTTTGAATTTATATCATTTTTATATTTATTTTATGTTTATTTGGACTTATTCTACATGGTTTTCAAGTATCTTACTATTTTCTTATTTAATTAATTAATTAATTTATTTTTTTAGTGTTCACAAGTGATGTGAAAATCTTATAAACTTTTGGGCTATTACATCATGTATGCCCACACCTACCTAAATACAAGGGATGTTTCACCTTGTTTAGAAACCATTAAGAATGATCTCATGTACACACAAGCATTTATCATGTACAACATGCCCCACTTAGGCAAAAATGACTTATATATATGTGTGTGTGTATGTGCACACATGTGAACAACCCAAATAGAAGTTTTAAAAGTCTAATTTATGCTCACAAGAAGAACCCTAGCTATAACAAACAAAAAAGTAACCAAAAATCAGAAATGAGAAAGTTACCTAAACAAGAAAATGCTCTAATCTTGGCGCCAACTACCGAAAAAACTATCATAACCTTCATGCAAAAAACCTTAGCCGTTCCCTTATGAGTTGTGTGCAAAACCTAACAACTAGCCTTGTGAGGAAACCCTAGTCCAAGATGCCCAAATTGTGCTTCCCTTGTGTTTTGAAAATCTATATAAACCCCCCTAATGCACTCAGTCTTCTTTGTTCCAAAACAAGAGTATACTAGTTCTTCTTAATTTTTCTAGCCCTCTTTTTGGCAACCCCTTCTCTCTCTCTCTTGTGTTCTTGAGTGATTTTCAGTGAGAAGTGAGGATTTTAGATTACTTTTACATTCTTGAAGTTGTTAGTTGTTCTTGAAGTGCATAGACGAAAAAAACCTCGGCTGAATTTTTGAGAAAACGTTTCTTAAGGTGGACGAGATTTCTTACACTTCTACTTTACTAGTTTGAGTTTCTAGCATGTTCATGCATCTTTTATTTTCAGTTTAGCACATTTAGTTTCAGTTTTCAACATGTTTAATCATGATTTAAATTCAGTTTATCATTTATGCATGTTTTAAGTATTTGTGATACCATGTCATGCCTAGTTTCCATGTGTAGGTTTGATTTGAATTATGAAGCATGCTATGTATTGTTTTCATGCTTTTTAAATGTTTTATTCTTAATTTTATTATTCTGATTTTAGTTTCATGAATACTTGAGAACTAAGATTAAGACTTTGAATTTTATGAAACATGTATTGTCATAGTAATCTAAGTGATGCTATGAGTGTTCTTTACATATACTTAGTGTATACGAGTCTCATCGTTGAGTGTGGATGGGTATAAACCAAAGTACTTGGAATATGGACATGAGATCCTTATTCCAATGGAATATGATAAGATGAATTATCTTTCCATCCAAGAGTGGAGTATTTTGATAAGAACATCAAGGGATTAAAACTCCTTTCAGTCTTAATGTCAACAATAACCAAATATATTTTTTGAATCACTTAATGTATGTAAGTGTTTGAATTTGGATGTGCTTTTGATTTGAATTAGTAATTTAGTTGTTTATGGAATGATCCACTGAGCTATGTGCTCACCCTTTCTTCTCATATTTTTTTAGAAATTGAATCATGAAAACTACTGAAACTAAATATGGTTCTAGATTTGAAAATTTATATGTTAGGGCATGCTGCCCAAATTTTGATTGTTTAAATTAAGACTTCTACTAAATATAGTTTTTAATTTGAGTTATGTACTCTTTTATTATTTGAAACTCAAGTATGCACTTCTTTACTTTTTTGAACTAATAAAGATTAGAACATTTCTTTTATCCCTTTATAATAGTCTTATTAAATTAAAATTAAATTGTTCGGGTTGTGTGCTCATTATAAATTAGTAAGACTTGGGATAATTGAAATAGTTTGTGGTGCAAGTTGTGCACTTGTAAATGCGATACTAGCCCAGCCCGACTTGTGATTAAGTCCAATTGAAAGTCTCGTGGGTTGGGATGTTACAAAGGTGGTATCAGAACCTAGACTTTAGATGCTTTGGGCTCGAAATAGAAAGTAAAGCCTAAAAATGTGTTGTTGGGCTAGAATTAGAAAGTTCAATCTTTTACAATTGGTGGTATTAGATTAAGAAAGTATTAACTCAATTAGGTTGACCTTGCTTTGAGTTGAAATTAGAATTCCCCACTTTATATTTTGAAATTGAAAATTATTATGGAAAGCGTTTCCAAAAAGGAAATATATGTTTTAAAATGTTTTGTTTGGATACAAAGACTGCAAGTTGAGCTGATAGTGGGTAAGTCTTATCCCGAGTAAAGCTAAACATTGAAAGGGAGGTGGGTTATCCTGCCCCAGAAAACCCGGTTGCTAAGTAGACTTTGGTCTTGCTGCTTGATTTGGAGATTGTCCCACCAGTTTATACGAGTGCCTAAGTTGAAGAACACCTTTACTTATTATAACAAAAAATTTGAACGTAGAAAATTAGGGAAAGAAACTGATTGACAATCGAAAAAGATGCCAAAGGTGGTATCCTAACTAGACAAAGGTTGTGAGTTGACCAAATTGAAACCCCAGGTCTAAGGAAGTGACCTTAGGTAGAAACATGGGTGGAACAACGGACCAGAAGCATAAAACTTTAGGACATAGGTTAGAAATGGAAAATGCGTGAGAACAAAATTATTGTTTGGTCATGACACAAGATTTGGAAGATTTTGTATCTCTAGTTTCTTTGTAGTATGGGATGCATAAGGATTTGGGGGTATTGAGGAAGCCTAGACTTGGAGAATGACAGACCGTGCTTGGTGAATGATAGGTAACTTTGGAAGAACTTGTTTCTCTATGCTTGGATAGTATGGGACGGTCAAGTATAGTGGGTTCAGGAAACCTTAGTTATCGAGACATTTGCGAAATTGTTTGGGTGAGACAATTTTCTAAGTGAAAGTCTAAGTAGAAGGGGTAGAGTGGTATGAGACACTTGAACCTAGAAGCTTAGATGGAAGCCTAGAATTTTGCAATGCTAGCATAAAATTGCTTGATTGTATGATTGTTTAAAAAACATGCTTGATTTGTGTATATGTATGTCATATGAAACCAAATCTTGTACTCAAGAACAAAAAGAACCTAGAAGCATAAACTGTAAGGCCACTGAACAAATCGAGAACCTAGAGACGTGAATCTTGAGTCATGATAGTACGAATGTTTGATGAGGCAAATACTGACAAGGTGTTAAATTCGTAGACAATGGCTGAAACAAGAAGATATGCTACCCAATCCACCACTTCTGATGAGACAGAGCAGAGGGATCAAGAAATACTTACTAGCATGGAGGCCCAAATGGAGAATATAATGAATGAAGTTGCTCAAAGGGTTATGGATCAATTGATGAGGGCCCTACCCCAATACTCCCTCAGGTAGTGCCTCAGCCACAAGTGCCTGAAACAATTTAGGTTCAACAGCCAACACCTGTGGCCCAAGCTCCCGAACATCAGAGGACTTGAGAGGATCTAGATGATGAGAAATAGAGGAAAATGCTGATGGAGCTACAAAAGCTCCACCCTCCAAATTTTGAACGTATAACTGACTGTATCACGACGGACCACTGGTATTAAGAGATGGAGGAAGATCTGAATTTGTTGAAGGTAACTGGATCAATAAGGGTTACATTGGCCATACACCACTTCAAGGGACTAGCTACAAGTTGGTGGCGTATGATGAGGATGGACCCTCACACAGATGTTGTGCTATGAGCAGGGAGAAATTCATGGAGATCTTTTATGAAAAGTTCATTCTTGAAGCAATCTTGAGCAAGCTACATGAAGATTTTATCTGGTTGAACCAGAGAGAGATGATTGTAGCTGAGTATGAAAAAAAGTTCATGGAACTGGCCAAATTCTCACCAGATTTGATTAGAAAGGAGAGAATGAAGGCCAATTGTTTTGCACGGGTTTCAAGATGGAGATTCGGAAGATAGTGAAAACATTGGGCCTAAGGACTTACAAAGACGTTGTAGAAAAGGCCCTAACACTAGAAAAAGAGCTTGTAATACCCCAGAATTTTGTCAAATAATTTTAAATAAATAAAATAAGTCAAGTGAATTAATTTTAAAGAAATTTTGGGTGCAAATTGTGGGTTGGCACATGAAAAATAAAATATATTAGAGATATAGTAAAAATTAAGGAATTAAATGAAAATTAAGGTTTAGTAGAATTAATTATGAAATTTAAGGAATTGCTCAAGAAATAAATAGAAATAAAGTATATACACATATTGGCTAATATGTGAATGAATAAGGTGTGTGTTAGCATAATAAATGTTAATACTACATATTATGGGAATATGTACATAGAAAAATTTAAATAATTAAATAAAAATGTAGTGTTCATTTATTTATTAAAAATAAATAAAGCATTATTCGTGTATAATTACATAAATTATTTTATGAAAATGAAATATAAAATAAATAAAAATACATGGAAATAGAAAATATAGATTATTTAATTATTGGCATTAAAAATATTAAGAAAATAGAAAAATATCAAATAAATATAATATTAAATAATTAGAAAGGGAAAGATATTAGCAAATCATCAAAATAGAAAGAAATATACAAGAAAATCAAGTTCTAATCAATTAGGAAGTGTCTAATTGGCAAAATTTCGGATAATAGCAACTTAGAATAGTGATTTTGGTATTAGAAACACGATCCAATGGCCAAAACCATATAATCCATCTGATCCAGGATCCAACGGCCACGATCAAGACCTTATCGAACGCCCAGATGCACCGAATCACCAAGATCTAACGGCTCACGATCGATCGTTTCAATCCAATGGTCAAGATCACAAGCGCAAGATCGTGATCGCGAACGTGCTGCGCTCGAGGTCGATTTGACGGTCCATATCAAATTCATTTTCTCTGATCGCGACGTGCATGTCTCGAGAAAAATCTGACGGCCCAGAAGAGATTCTCACACAGTATCTGATGGTCATCCGATGGCCCAGAAAAGCGCGTTCCATCAATCATGAACCGAGTACTGGGATCGAGGTTGATCTGACATTCCAGATCTCACCCGCTTGATCTCAATCGCAAATCCAGTGCTGTGATCGAGGAGATCTAATGGCCGAAGTTCCACCCGCCTGATCTTGATTGGGAACAAAATCTCGAGGACGATCCAACGGTTTACATCTGATGCTCCGATTAAAAAAATCAAGATAATACCGAAAAATCCGAGAAAATCATTTAAAAATCCAAAAATTTGTTTCTAAATTCCCAAAAATTCACCTTCTATTCTCCTATGCTTGGGGGGGCACGAAATTCTAAAGAATTAGCAAGTTTCCTACAAGATAACACCACAAACTTGTCATTCTCTACCCTTTTGAATTCTATATAAACACCCCTATGCTCACAATTCATCTCATCCCAATTCAAGAGCATACTAGTCCCTCTTGACTCTCTCTAGCCTTCTTCTTGGCAATCCCCTTAGTTCTTGAGTGATCTTGAACTATTCTT
>JAJIYU010002838.1:0-28706 GCA_030144865.1 Tinospora cordifolia | reverse complement strand
TAATATTAAGTAAATATAGTTTATGTATAAAAATATATAATTTTAAAAAATAGTAAAAAAGAATTTAAAAATAAAAAATAATTTGAGAATATTTTTTTAAGTAAAAACTAAAATAATAAATTAGAGAAAAAATTACTTAACTTTAAAATAAAGTAAAATATGAAGTTAAAATTGACATGCATTTAATAAAAAAGAGCCTGACGGTGGCGCTAGGTTTTCATATAAAATTGAGTACAGTTTTGTTATTTGACATGGGCAAAAAGGTCAAATTTATTCATTTGGCGGGGACGGTCTACATTTGTAAACAGTAGTTTTTTGAGGGTCACTTTGGCAAATTTCCCGAAATGCTATAAGGTGGAAACCACCCGCTTGCGAGGCTCTGATACAAAAGGCGGGAAAAATCGAAGACCAAATCTCTTCATTTTCCTTACTTCCAGGTTAAAGAAGAAGAAGAAGAAGAAGAAGAAAACAGAGGGAATGGCACCTGTACTACGGAGCACTCAGCCCTGGGTCGAGAAATAGTATTCTCTTCCTCTCTTACTCTTTTCATTTCCAATTTCCATTCTTTTTCCTTCTTCCTCTTCTTTTCTCTTTCCTTTTTTGTTTTTATTAAATTAACTAACAGTCGACCGAAGCAAGTGAAGGATGTAGCGCACCAAGACGAGGTCGTCCGCGTTCTTACTAACACCCTCGAGACCTCCAGCGTATGCTACTCCATTCTCCGACTTTCTTCTTTTTTTCTTTTCCCTGATCGGAACAGTTTCTTAACTTTCCTTCCCACAGTGCCCCCACATGCTCTTCTATGGTCCTCCCGGCACTGGCAAGACCACCACTGCCCTTGCCATCGCTCACCAGCTCTTCGGGTATTTATTTTCATCAATATCTTTGATTTTAATACCTATTATTACGAAACCAACTATTATATGGGTTTAATTACGGATTCAACGCCTACCCACATTAAAATTTGAACTGGTCTTGTCGCGCGCATGTTCTGTTTGAAGAAAGTCCGTTTTGTTATGTTGGTTTCTGGTAGGCTGGAGCTGTACAAGTCTAGAGTACTAGAGCTTAATGCAAGTGATGATCGTGGGATCAATGTGGTTCGGACAAAGATCAAGGATTTTGCTGCTGTTGCCGTTGGTTCTGCTGCTCGCCATGGGTATGCTGTTATTATCTTCTAGCTGAATTTTGTGCAGTTTCAGTTGTATTAAAGGCTTTTGTTTAGTTTATCTTTGGCTTTCTTTATTTCATTTTTATGTTTCTTTTTCTCAATGACTTTCTAGGGGTTATCCTTGCCCACCCTTCAAGATCATTATTCTAGACGAGGCTGATTCAATGACAGAAGATGCTCAGGCATGTTAATTTTACCATGATAGCTTTTTGTTGGATGCATGATAAATGAAGCGTGGACGCTTATATGGTGCTTTTAAATGTATTTCATGTGCAGAATGCCTTGAGACGTACGATGGAAACTTATTCCAAAGTCACAAGATTTTTTTTCATATGCAACTATATCAGCAGGTTATTTTCTTGTCTCAGTGTTCCGTAGCTGCTTTAGATGCTCATCACACCATTTACGATTTTAATTTGGAGAATCTTTGTAACTTGTTGCTTAGGATCATAGAGCCGCTTGCTTCCAGATGTGCTAAATTTAGGTTTAAGCCACTCTCTGAAGATATTATGAGCAGTCGCATCTTGCACATAAGCAAAGAAGAAGGCTTGAATCTGGACACAGAGGTATGGACTATTCTGCTTATTTATTAATTTTCCCATAGTAGATTTGGTCTCATCATCTTTATGTATATGCATAACTTATTTGTAAAAGAACACAATTTCAATGTAGGCTCTTTCAACCTTAAGCTCTATCTCTCAAGGAGATCTTCGCCGAGCAATAACATACTTGCAGGTATTATTTTATCTCAAGTTCTCAACTAGTTAGTCACTTATTTTATTGATCCAGGCCTTACTTTGTTATATATAATTTGATAAATTCGCAACACTACCCAAAATAGTGTTTTCATGTATTGGTTGTTCGAAAGTGTTTGTCTTAGTATAGGAATATGGGTGTAAGCAACCCAACTTGACTTGACCATTTTGCTTGGGTTTAATGTTATGTTAGGTTGGTTGGGTTGTATTGAATATTACATCCAACTTGACCGGACTGCATAATTCTTGTTCTAAAATTTGCCTTTTCTCTTCCTCCTCCCCCCACTCCCATTTCTTCTCTTTCTCTCTCTTCTCTTCTTTCCTCTCACTCTCTTTGCTGCTCTTCCTATCTTGACCCCATTTCTCTCTTGCTGTAACCAACTTTTGCCCCCCTTACTTTCTTTTCTCTTGTTGCAGCCAACTTTTGTCTGCTTTAATCTTCTTTTCTCCAATGCCCCTCCCGTTTGTCTTCTTTTCTCTGTCTGCACAACTTCCACCCACTTCCCTCTATCTGCAACCAACATCTGTGCCCTTTAATCTTTTCTTTTTTCTCTCTCTGTGATCCTACCCTAAGTCTTTTTGTCTCTCTTTACACAACTCCTACTCCCTTCTCTCTCTTCCCCTGTGTAAGAAACTCCATCTCCTTTTCTGTCTATATGTCCTCCCCCTTTTTCTTCTTTTCTCTCTTGTCATGGCGGAATGACAAACCCAGATAGTAAGCCTCTATAAGGCAAGATCTAGATGGGTTTAAGAAGGGCTATAAAATACTTATTTATAGGTCCCTAAGAAATGTTTATTTATTCATTGGGTGGAAAGCTACCCTCCTTTAGCGAAGGTCACCCTAATCTTTGACCTTAAAAAAATCAGTTGTAATTTAGAGAAGTTCAAGAAGTTTTGGAAAATATAAAAAATTTGCTAGTTTAGAGAAGTTTAAAGAATTTTATAAAGATGCTAAAACATGTATACTTACTAGTAGAAATGATGAAAACAAATATATATAGATATTTTTTATAAATGAAAGTATAAATGTAATGGATTGAAACATGCATTTTTACATTAAAACCCCACAACGGTCATGGAATACATACTAGGAGTTAATGGAAATTGATATGTAAGTAGCAGCATAGAAGGGTAAATACTGGTGTTACTCTTCACCAACAATTTTTTGAACATGTGCCTTTCACTATCATGCTGCTACTTATGTATGCAAGACTTGGAGACATGGTATGAAAATTAATTGAATTTTAGCGAAATTTGTCGAATTAATTAAGTAATTTAGACAATCGAAGCGAAGTTCACTTGTAATTATAAAATTATGAAATTTTGTTGAAATCTTTCAAAAACTCAATGAAGTTCACCTAAAATTTAAGTTTCAATGATTTTTGCAGAAAAATGCATAAATGCCATAAAAAGAGGCATTTTTTTTATAAAAGAATCTTTGTGATGCACAAAATTCTTTCGTATAATCATAAAGATTGTTTTAAAAAAATCTTTCTCTATAAATGAAAAAGATTAAAGGCAAGATATGTGCAACTGGCCAGTGGCTATCCAAGAGAAAAAAGAACCAGCTGTAGCCTGAAGAAGAGGCGATAGAGAGAAGTGAAAGAAGAAAAAAATAAACTAAGAGCCTAAAAAGAGAGGTATTAAGAAAAGAACAAGAAAGGAGAGTCATTTACTTTAATTGATAGAGAAGATCGAATATATTTATGCTTGCAGCAACTAGAAGCTAGTGATCAATCCAACAAGGGTTTATGTTTGCACAACCATTAAGGTTTTCACGATAAATTTCTTTTTCTTTCTTTTTTTTTTTTTAATAACAGTTTTAGGTTTTCAAGGATTAAACATTGTTGATATTAAAATACATATTCGGAACCATTATATGTATACTTTTTTTTTATATAAAATGTATTTATTTATATTTGTGTTTATCATTTTTAATGCAAATTATGCGTATTTTAGCATTTACATAACATATTTTGAACTTTTCTAAGTTGGCAAGCTGTTATAATTTTTCGAGCTCTTCAAATTAATTCTTATTTTCAAAGGTTGAAGTTTGAAACGAAATCGAATTTTCATTCCTTGCTGAGTTGCGGCCTTGTGTATTTCATGGGGTTATCCATGGTGAGTTGCAGCCTTGTGTATTTCCTTTGATTGAGCTCGTATGGCCAAGCTAGGTGGCTTATTGGCTGGTGGTTTATTTCGCAGCAAGATGGTCTCTATGAAAGGAAAGAAATGCAAGAGTGTTTAGGAAATGTCTTGTTGGCAGTCATGTGCAGAAGTTATCCCAAGCATTGGCCTCTTTTTGGATCAATAATAGTTAATACCTTTCTAATTGGTTGAGAGGGTGCACTTGTGTACAACTATAAGATTAGAGGGTGAAAAGCAATTTACAGAAAATCCTATTACTCATTTATGTGAATACAACAAATAAACATGCCTGTACTGATATATTTGAAAGCTGTGGAATCTTTAACCTCCTAGCAATTTAGAGGTATAATACCTAGTGTTTATGAAGCGGAATTTATTGTGGTTTATCTAATTTCTTGTAGTAATGAGACTGTTATGAGAAACCATAGTCTACTTGTTATTCATGAGATTGTAATAAGTTAAGTTTACTCCTATCAAGATTATTGTTGGGGTTCACTATTATTTGCTGAGATATTCAAGGTTTATTGAACTTTTGAACTTGGGATGATTACAGGGTGCTGCTCGTTTATATGGATCATCTATTACGGCCCAGGACCTAATTAGTGTGTCTGGGGTAAGTCCATTCTGGTTTACTCCATTTTCGAAGTAATCTTGTCTTTCTCATGTCCTTTATGTGTTTATATGTGGAAACGTTGATTGCAATATTGGGGCTAACTTGTTGAACCATGGGAAGATATATTTTTCCTTTTAAGAGTCAGGAGGGGGCACTAGCTATGAAAAGCTTCCTTCCCCCTCAATTGTTGGTTCATACAAATTACAAAACCTAGGCTATTGGCTGTGGGTTTTGGTTTGAAAGAGACCCTTTGGGGTTATTTACTATGCAAAATATGCTCAGGTAAGCAAGTTCAAGAACATTTATGTCTCTGCTATATGATTTTGTTTGTAGTACATTTCTGTATTTGTGTTTTGGTTTTTCTCTATATTTGTGTTTTATTTTTGGTTAGCTTTGGTGGGTGGTTGGGTTTGATGCACCTGCCAAGCTAAAACAGTCAGAAAATTGCAGTAGAATCACTTTGTTAATAAGGCTTATGCTTTAAATATGTAGAAAAGATGTTTGTATTCTTTCCCATTTCCATTGATAAAATAACTGAGATTGGTAAGTATAGTTAGGCAGGTGCATATGACCTTAGATTGTCAAATACGGTTGTGGTTTGGGGTTTAATGTGACAAAATGCCAAATGACAGGAATCAACATGGATGTGAAGATGACCTTAGACTGTCAAATAAGGTTGGTCACTAGTGGAATTTGGCCAATGAATTATCTTGGGCTTCCGCTAGGAGGCAATCCCAAGTAGTGCAGTTTTGTGAGGCAGTCCTAGCAAAAGTTAAAAAGAGATCGGCTAGATGGAAGAGAGCCTACTTGTCAAGAGGGGGTAGGCTGACCCTTATGAGAATATTGTTAGTGGCTCCCTTGTCCTACTTACCTGTCATTGTTTAGAATTCTGATTGAGGTAATTGAGGAAATTTTAAATCCCTTTTTGTGGAAATGAAGGGAGAACATGAGGTTAGTCAGCATGGTGAGTTAGAATGTGGTTTGGAGATTGGTTGAAAAAGGCAACTTGGGCATGTTGAACATTAAAATGAGGATTGTGGCCTTATCTGGTGAATGGTTATGGAGACTTACCCTAGAACTGAACTCACGATGGGCTCAAGTGGCGGCCAACATTTATAATAGGTATTCCTTTCTTGATCATAGAAGTTGGGTTGAAGGATTAGAAGGTTGTCTTTTTGAAGATCATCTCATCCCCCACCCCTAGTTCTGTAGGTACACTAGTATAAGGATTGTAAATGGGTTTTTCATTTTGATTTTGGAAAGACCCCTCAATTGGGGAAACCCAATTGCTTAACACTTCTCCTAATCTATATTGCCCTTTGCTAAGAACCAACCTATTGCCTAGTTCATCACCGCTGTGCACAAACTACATCCTAATCGCCTTTGAATTTTTATTTTTATAGGGATTTAATAGAGAAAGAGCTTAGCAAGATTTTGAACATTCTGGCTAGCCTATCCTATTGATATTATCCTCCATCCTTGATAGAATTACCTAGATTCCAAAATAGACACTTCTCCACAGATTCATTTTTCAACATACCATGTGATTCCCTATCGTTTCAAGTGCTCTCTCTCTCTCTCTCTCAAATGATATAAGCCATATTTCTTTTGAAGGTTAGGTTTTTTGGATGGTTTACCTGTGGCTTTTTAAAGAGGAAAGCTGGACACACTGGGTGACTCAAGGTACTGTCCCCTCCCCTTGGGGTTTTCTTTGACCTCCGTGAAGATTCAAACCAAGGACTTGGGGCATAAGTACCTTGATTTCTTGAAACCCACTACCATTGCTCAATGATAGCAGATGAGGAATGAACAAGGTATTTATGCCCCATGTCCTTGGTTCGAATCTCTACGGAGGCGAGAAAACTCCAAGGGGAGGGGACAGTACCTTGAGTCACCTGGTGTGTCCTGGTGTGTCCGGTGTGCTACAAAAAATGGATAAATACCTTGATTTCACAAAACCCACTACCATTGAGCTATTAGCTCAATGGTAACGAGTTTCGTGAAATCAAGGTACTTATGCCCCAAGTCCTTGGTTCGTATCTCCAGGAGGCGAAAGAAAACCCCAAGGGGAGGGGACAATACCTTGAGTCGCCCAGTGTGTCGGTGTGTTACAAAAGCTCCCAACTGGTCCACATCGCCACGTTGTTCCTTTCTTCATATGCTTGCAGGTGAGAGTTCAGATCAGTTATTCTAGGGTTGCCAAAGAGGTTAAAATAGGTGGTTCTCCTCTTGTGGTAGGCATAAAGCCCCATTTGATTTGGAGTGATTATCACTTGTCATGTTCCTCACTTATGAGTTGAGAGAGAAATA
The DNA here is from genome assembly GCA_030144865.1 of Tinospora cordifolia. Taxonomy (NCBI): domain Eukaryota; kingdom Viridiplantae; phylum Streptophyta; class Magnoliopsida; order Ranunculales; family Menispermaceae; genus Tinospora; species Tinospora cordifolia. Next base: position 21,712 of record JAJIYU010002838.1, on the reverse strand, counting down.
GTGTTCATTGCTAAGTTCTCCAAGTTGTGGCCTTCATAGCTTGAGAGGAACAAGAAAATGTTTAATAACATTCATAATGAGGTGTACTGTCTACAGGAGAGCATTAAGCTAACAGTGAGCACATGGCTTTATGCTTCTTTAAATAACGGTTGGCAATTGTTGATTGGCTTTTGAATTGGAATGGATGTTTAAACTGAGTTTTTCTTGATAGGCTGCTGTGGAGCGCTAGTTCAGGCTTCTATGGGCTTCTGGTTATGTAGAGTATTATATTGTGTGTTCATTTTCCCTCTCTTAGCAAAAGTTTGTTTCCTTTTCCTAAAAAAATAAATAAATAAATAAATAGATAAAAGAAGACTAGTCAAGAATAGGCTCATGTTTGTTTAGGCTGCGGTTGACATACAATTTGAGAACAAATTTTAAAATATTGGGATGTGATCTCTGTTTTCGTAGATTTGTAATTTAAAAAAATGTGGTTGTCATCATATTAAGAAAATTATTTTCAAGATTTGAGAACAATGACAACTTCTTAGGTGTGGTTTGTGTACTTTGACATATACCAACTTGAAAAAAAGCTAATATTGTCCCATGATATGTCATTTTTAACAAATCAACTAAAAAAAACTAAAAAAAATAGTTTTATCATGTTTCCTAAAAACATTCAGTTTTATTATTATTGTTATTATTATTATTATTATTTTAATTTTTTGCAAAAACATTGTTGCTTGCACTATATCAAACAAGTTTCTTCGAACTTTATTGTTTCTAAAAATATATTGAAATGATGCTATACACAATCTTAGTTTTTTTTTTTTTTTTTTTTCCTTTTTTTGAGTTAGAAACAAAATTTATTAATAAGATTGACAATAAATACATCCAGTAAGCATACCCACGATTGAGCATAAAGCTAAATACATTATACATAAGATATTTCCCTTAGGAAAGGGAACTACTCCAACTTAGTATCCACCTAGAAATGGGTACCTGGTTGTTCGATGGTGACACTGAAACCCAAGTAGCCACCTTGACTTTGATATTCTCCCATAATACAGTGTTAAGGTTTTTTTTTTTTTTTTTTTTCACCCCATCCTGACTCATGGGTTTTCAATTTACCAGGTGATTCCACAAGATGTCATTCGAGGTCTCTTTGAAGCTTGTAAAAGTGGAGATTTTGAATTAGCTAACAAGGAGGTCAATAATATAATTGCAGAGGGGTATCCAGCTTCACAAATGCTTTCTCAGGTCCTTTGCTATTTTCAAATTTTCACCTCTTCCGTTATTCCATTTAATAATTTTGTTCTTCTCTATGTATTTCTAAAATTGATGTTATATGCTTATCAGTTGTTTGATATGGTCATTGAGGCAACTGATACATCAGATGAACAGAAAGCTAGAATCTGCAGTAAATTGGCAGAAGCTGATAAGGTCATTTCTCTAGAATTATGTTCTGCATTACAATGCCTCTGTTATTAAGTAACTGAGCTTAATTTACCTGCAAACCTATTATTATAAATGCATATCTGTGCAAAATAATGTGGAATTGAATGAGTTTTTTTCACTTATTTTTTCGTGTTAGAACTTATATATAAGGATGTTTATTAGTTTTGTTCTCCTGGGTATTGCAGTGCCTAGTTGATGGAGCCGATGAATATTTGCAGTTGATGGAAGTGGCCAGCAATGCCATGAGGGCTCTCTGTAATATGCCGCAAGAGTTCTCTTATTGAGCTTATCCTCTATTGTGCTTCTATTTGCTGGTGACATCTTTGATGAATTCTTCCAACAACTTAGCTTTTAAAAGGTACTCATCAAAAATCAAATATTGTAAATGTTATATTTACACTTGATTCAGCTGTCTGCGACTTCTTTGTTACTGTTTTTAATTTGTATAGCGCTTGCATCTTCCATAATTCTTTGTTAGCTTTATTGAATGTTATGTTATTATAGCTTGGTTCTGCGGTCAAAACACCAAGAAAAAGGTTACCAACAAGGAGTGTGATATTTGAAAATTTTTCATTTACATTATTAACTTTTAGAAGTCAAATATATTGGTTATTGGGGAAGAACAATTGCATGACAATGCTGGGGTTTAAATTCGTTTGTATTGTGCGGAAATTTCCAAGGCTAACAATCAATTTAGCAGAAATTAGTAGCAAGAAAGGCACCTAGAGGTGGGTTCGTCTGGTGAGATGGCCACAGTTTATTGAGAAGCCAAGGTTCGAGTCATACTAGTGGCTTTGGTGAGACAACATTTTGTTGCAGCTATTATTTTTTGGAATTATTGGAAATATTTTTCAGATGTGAGTACTGAATATTGGCAAAATGTGCATTGTCTGTGTATAGTTTACCTATCTTCATAAAAGAAAAAGAAAAAGAAAAAACAAATTAGTCAGTAGTGGCAATTTATATTTTCTATAACACAACTTATGATGCCCAAACCATGCCATTTATTGGTTTCAGGTTCAAATATTAGGATTTAAATAGCCATGCTCTTGACTTTTTGGTTTTGTTTTCTTTTTTTTTTTTTTAACTGTAATTAACAGATAAAATTTTGTTACGCATGGGAAATACAAACAAGTATTTGCGGGAGGTATTGAAGTATGGAGCAGCAGGAAATGGTATTAGTGATTATTGATTAGGAATATATGGAAAAACAAATGGTAATGGTGGAGGTGGTGTCAATGCCAATGGTGGCTGTGGCATTTTCACTTAAGACGCCAAATAATATCTGTCCCCATATATAAACTCAAACAAGCTGATTATGAAAACCTTTGGCTGTATATAAAGGTTCAGGTATAGTCTGCAATAATCTATGCCCTGGGCTGAAATTATCTTTGCCATGTAGAATATAAATTTGTATTTATACATTTATGTCTCAAATGAACCTCACATATTTTTGTTAATTCAAAATTCTCCAGGTTTGAAAGCCAAATAGAGTTGATATGATAATGTTTCTCTTTCCCCTACCTTGGGAATTAAAAGTGCCAAAATTGTACATGACCATAAGTTGTCTCATTATGCAGCATGACCCTCATGGTTAGAAGGTATGTTTTGCTTTAAAATTTGAACGGCTAAAAGCAGAACATCAATGTCTTGACTTCCTAGGTTTGTGGTCTCATCGAGTTTAAATTTTGATAGCTTATTTTTCTAGCATAGATCATTGTGCAAAACGTTAAAGATCCTGATTGGAGTTAACCTTCTGTGAGTTTAATAAGCTTCCAAATACAAGTACCCAGATTTGCAAATTTCTTGTGTAGTTTTGATCAAGTGATTGAATCTGACGTTTTTGCTGTTACTGAGAGGGTGATGACCTATGGGTGAGGGACATTTATAAAAGGGTTATAAATGAATCCTTCAGTTATGAAATTCGACCTTCCACATCTTGTGTTTTGATGTGATGTTACATCACAGAAGTTGCCATTTTCAAACAAAAGCATTTCGTGTGTAGATTGTCCTTCTCTAAAAATATCTCAAACTTTGACTTCATTATCATCACTCATATAAATTGTTAGATCTCTTTGATGGAAAACTTGCTTTGACAACTTTGTCTGCTGCGCCTATTCTGCTCCCTAATCATCCAAGTTTGAATTTCGTGTTAGACTTGTCCTTTTATAAGGTCAATACGAACTGTTACACAAATTCTTATATAATCAAATAGATTGCTCCAAGGGTGTTATATTTTATGAGTTTAAACTATGTGATTGTATAAATATTCTTCTATCTATCACGGGTTTAGAGCTCTTTTTCCTTTTCCTTTTTTCTCAATACAATAATTAATTAGATAGTGTTGAGATGCAATTATATCCTATTTCAATTAGGTGTGTGTATTTCTAGGTTTTCACAACTTTTGTTTATACAAAAACAAGTCAACATTACAGTATACAAGCTTTAAAGGATTTTATATGAATTTCTTATTATTGGCAACCTTAGCCATTAATGTATATTCAATCTTACCAAACATAAATATTAAAAATTACGAGGTTAAACGAATTTTACCTCTAAATTACAAGCTCCTTCTTCTCAATACAATAATAAAATGACGTTTTAAGAACACTGAGGGCATTTCAAGTTTTTCTGAGAAAGATCTTCGAAGATAAAAGTTGAAAGCTCGAGAAAAACTTGAAAACTTTTTCAAGATGTTTTTGAAATTTGAAAATGCTTGAAATTAAATTTTTGAAGCATAAAAAATTCACAAATAGTTGCTGGATTTTTAAAAAGAACATGAGGGTTTTAAATGGGGTATTTATAAGTATCCAAAGGGGGTATGTGTTTGAAATTCCTAACATGAAAACCACTATGGTATGGTAGTATACAATATATATTTATTTAATTAATAAATAAAATTTCAATTTAAACTTTAAAGCACACTAAAAATGTTTTGTATGTAAAACATATTCTTTCTTATTCTAAAGCAAGGTTTTGCAAATTTTGATAGAGATTAAACTTGTTTTCTTAAGAGGAAGTTAACTTTGTCCAAACCTTGAGGAGAGAAAAATGCTGTTGCTTCAATAAGAATTGTGCCCATAATAAGAAATTCAATTCTAAACACAATAGATGATATCGTGAATAGTCAATGGAACACATTTTTTTATGAAAAACATATTTCATCTTCCTTTGAGAAATTTCATCAAATTGTCAATTATCAATAAAATAGGTTTTCGTCAAAGGAATACATTTTATGTGAAATTTGATGAAATTTTTGGTGTTTACTGACAAAAACACATGTCTTACAAGAATCATATTTCCTATGACTTAAGTAACCTATTCTTAATTTTTTTCTTTTCTAAGTTCAAGTGATTAAAAACCTTTTCAATTAATTGTCAATATATCTACATGATAATTTACAATTTTAAACATTATTTTTCAAACGACATGGAACATTTTAACTAATGTGTTAAAATCACTTGATCTTGCATTCTAAAACATATTGTATCTTGATTAAAAATAATGCAAAGCAATTTTAAAACATTTAATGCAAGACTTCTAATCTTAGCCATGTAAATTAAGAAAATATGATTCTTATAAGGAGTATATTTCCTATGACTAAAACCTGTTTTTGAAATATTTGCAAGTCCAAGTGATTAAAAACTTTTTCTATCAATTATTAATATATTTTTATGCTCATTTACAACTTTAAACATGGTTTTTGAAATTACATTGAACATTTTGACTAACTTGTTAAAATCATTTGATCACGCATTTTGTTAATAAGAAATAAATAAAATCTAGATATCATTGTTAAATAAAAAAACGAACAATTTGAAATTAAGAAATAAATATAGAAGTTGGAATTAAGTTTCAAAAAGGTAAATGACTTTTAAAATTTTAAAATAAAAAAGGTGCTTTTGAAGTAGTGTCATCTGATTGTAACAGAAATTAAACTAATATAATTCATTAAAAAGTAACTTTATTCAAAATTTTTCAATGCATGCATAAAATTTTAACACTTCAAAAAAAGGAAGAGCCCCTTACAAATTTGTTGGTTTAAATTTTTATAGTAGACAAATCTCCTTCAAAAGGCTCATTATTTTTATTTTTATTTTTTTGAAAGTTATTTTTTAAAACTTGACTAAGTATGATAATTTTTTTTTCATGCTCAATTTTCGGTTTAATTAAAACAACAACAATCTTCCACATGGCCTTCTTTCATATGATCTTTAAGCACCCTCAACGTTTGTCGAATCTCATTTATCAGCGGATGGCTCCAATCTGAGGCTACAAAGGAATTCACCTTATTCATCAACTCGATGCAACTGAATCCTTGTTTCTTTGATCCTCCCTTCTCCTTGAACAACCTCCTAACCTCAGCAAATTTGTTCCATTCTCCTCTACCACCATATATATGGGACAAAACAATATAAGCTTCGGCGTCTGTATCATCGAATTTTAGAAGCTTTGATGCTGCTAATTCCGCAATTTCCACTTGGCCATAAGCTCGACAAGCTCCCAGCAGCGTCCTCCAAACCGAAGCACTCAGTTCATATGGTGTCTCCTTGATAAACTCGGTGGCCTCTTCAAGCCAACCCGCACGACCAAGTAGATCAACTACACATGAAATGTGCTCGGGTTGTGCTTCAATTCCATGATCCATATTCATAGCCCTTAGTAGCTCAAGCCCTTGAGAAATCATTCCTGAATGCTTGCAAGCTGACAAGACAGAGAGGAATGTTATAGAATCCGGAGCAACCCCTCTTGTTTGCATCTCTTCAAAAACCATCAAGGCTTCTCTGCCTTGTCCATCTTGGGAGTACCCTTTTAGGAGAGAATTCCATGATACGAGATCCGGGCTCGTTATGGACTCAAAAGTGGCTTTTGCTTCTTCCAAGCAACCACATTCTGAGTAAAATCCTACGATGGAATTCTGAACGTTGATATCTGAAAGTACACCTAGTTTCAAAGCTAGGGGAATAAACGGAATCCCTTGGGAGAGTGATGCTAATCTCCCACATAAACTGAAGATGGAAGCTAATGTGAACTTGTTAGGTCTCTGCCTCTGGTCTTCTTCACTCATCATCATCACAAATGCCTTCAAAGCTTCCTCTTCATGGAACTGTTGCCGGCAAATTCCCGAGATTAATGCAGTCCATGACACAACATTCCTCCTCGGCATGGCTTCGAAGATAAGCCTTGAATCATGAATTCTATCCCATGTGGCATAAAAAGTGATAAGAGCATTTCCAACTGAAAGGCTTGAGAGAAGGCCAGTTTTAGTGGCATGCCCATGAAGCTGTTGGCCGACAATAACACTTCTATCAAGGCAGTAATTTGATGAGAGGAGAGCAGAAAGTGTGTAAGAGTCCGGACGACAAACTTCATTATAAGAACTGTTGTGGACATCACAACTAGAGAAGTATAACTGCATACGTTTGAAATATTGAAAGGCCATCTCGTCTCTTCTATTCTGAATAAATACTGATATGACTGCATTCCAACAAACAACATCTAATGACACTTGTATTGCTTTATGCAATACAGAAATTTCATCAAATAATTGGCATGCGTCATTAATTCCATCACCACACTTTCCATAAGCACTCAGTATCCATGTTGCAAGGTGGAGATTTGAAAGCTGCCCTGACTTGAAGGCGTTAGAATGAACTGCTTTCGTATATGCAGCACTGTAGCTTTGACATTGCTTGAGCACAAAGGAAAGCCGCTCGGCCATTTAAACTACCATATCAACATAATAATTACACCACCTCATTCGCAATTCCCAATCGAAATTCCCAATTCGAGATTCTTAATTACACCTCATGATGAAGATTTAATTCACACAAAATTATCAACTTGACTTTTTATATCATATTCATATTACGTCGCATTATCACACACAGAAATATTTGATTTTTCTGCTGTTTCAGTTTCATCAATCGCATCTTTCAATATCAATGCCGACCCCAAAAGCTACAGCTGATACATGGGGGCTCAAATACCAGCTTTTAGAACAGCCCAAAAGCTGCCCATTCAGCATCAACGGGTGACTTGGGAGAAGAGGGAGGAGAAGGCGAGTCCAAAGAGGGAACGAGAGACTTGCGATTGGAACTCGACCAACGAGCTAAGGTTTCCAAATCTGACGCGTAATCCTGCTCGCTCGTTTCAGAATCGTCGCTCGAATCAACGATCATCAACTGCTGTTGCTGCTTCGTTGCCTTTCTACTGGGCTTCAATAAACGAAAAGGAAGAAGAACTGGTGAGCAAGCGAGCGACGAGTCGACGGCTTTGGAACTGAGTCGAGAGGAGAGTCTGAGGTCAGACCGAGTTGGGCGCAGTTTGGGTTTAGTAAGCGGAAACGATTCGGTGAACCGGTGGACGGCCGAAGGCGGGGGATTGAGCTTGTTACTGGGGTTTGGTTCCGGTGCGTGCGGTGTTTGGTGTTTGGGAACTCCCGGTTCGATCTCCCATTTGAACGGCACAGAACCGGGCCTCCGGCACGAGTCATCTATATCCTCCACGGCCACAACCATATTTAATTCATATATTTTTGATAGGTGTGTGTCCTAATTGTGTTGCGTCCCTCGCTATATATAAGAAAATGGATTGGCTCAAGTTACGGGCTAGGCCACGTAACTATTTTAACGGTAAGTGATACAGCGGCGAGATTGATGGCGGCATGTTAGATTCAAAGCTATCATGTGGGGGCCAGCGCCCAGAGGGAGTCCGAAGATCTCATCATGTGCTTGTGTAAGCTAGTTTTGAATTTTCAATGTTGCATTCAGTGGATCCCACCGCTTTGGAATTTCTAGCTCCTATTTACTTATTGTAGCACTTTCGTGTTCCTACATCCCTGCCGGGTGCCCGCCTCATCTTCTTTTGTCTTCAATTATATACGTGCTTTGTGTGCTAGATCTTAAAAAAAAATATTAAAATATTTTTTATAGTAAAAAATAATAATAATAAATTTCATGATAGGGACAAATCAAATATAAGCTAATTTTAAGCAGAACGCATGGTCAAAATTTGATGATAGGGACAAATAAATAAAAAATAAAAAAAAGCCAAATAGAAATTGATGGTGAGTTAATGGCGCAACAGGACACATGCTGGTGACCTTTGCTCTCATAGACTTTCTTCGTATGTTCCCTAACTTTGTTGAAAATAAATTAATTTGTAAGGGATCGTAAATGGTGGCAGACATTAGAACTAAAACAACAAAAATGCAAGAATACCTTAATTTACGTGGTATAAAACACAAGCCACTATTTGCATGGTGACTCCTGATGTGCGTTTTCTTTGACAAATCGCATTGAATTTTTATTAAATTATTTTGTGTGAACATCATTAATATATATAAAACATGATGATCTAAGGGCATGGCCAACGTAGGTTTGATGGTGCTGATGTAGCATTCAATAAAATGCCACCTAAGCAGCACCAAGCATCGAGCGCTCAACGCTCTTCTTAACTTTTTTTTTTCTTATAAAAAACTTGAGGTGGAAGGCGATTGTCCCCAGCACCTGTTTAATACGCTAGGGATGCCCTAATAACAATTGGGAATGTATAGTTGCACCAAAAAAAAAAAAAGAAAAGAAAAGAAAAAAAGAGAAACTACAACTATAAAAATTAAGATGATATTTCTCCTACAATTTATGTTACTCTTTCATATATAAAATAATGATCTTCTTTTTTGAATGTTCTCAAAAGTTGGACTCCCAAAAAATCTTTCACTTTTTGATATTTTGCTTATTTGCTGCATGGTCATGGGCAGTTGCTAGAGATATGGAGCCTATTAGGAGATTAAAGAGAGTATCATGTGCCACATGACTATAGTATTATAATCTGCATTTGACATTTAAATTCTAATTTTTATGTTTTGCATACAATCCAAGTTTTGAGTACACTATTTGGTTTCTTATAAGTATTTGCTTATTATTGGTCTATCACATTCATGATTGTTATACATGTATCATAACACTACAACAAGGAACACTTTTAGCTATACAGATTTTTATTGCTAAATATCACACTTTTATTGTCAATGTAATTAGCGATAAAAATTTTTCATTGCAAAGTTATCATTAAATATTTATGGTTAGATTGTTTGTAATTATTTATGACATATTAGTGCTTAGTTTGTGTGTAAAAATTATTGATTTTAAATCATCAAAAAAGGAAAAAAAAAATTGTTGGTCTATTTCTTTCGAATGGTGCATGGTCGTTTATGAAACGAGCATTCTTCACTCGAGAGCATCATTTCACGTCCATGTTTGCCATCTCACCAAACCTGAAATATTAAGAATTGAAAAAAACCTCAGTAGCTTTTGAATGATAGCTTGCTTTAATACCCACTTGAAAGTGCACCCAAAAAGTAAGTGAATCAAGTGTTATGAAAATAATAGACCATGGGATCATCTCAATGTAGCGCAGCTGAGGGAAAGTCCTAGGTAGGGCTTACTACAGGTGATAATCTCACCAACAAGCAAGATATCTAAAATTTTATCTAAAAATGTAGCTAAAATTACCCCGAAATTGATTTTTTCATCCCAATTCCTAAGTTCACCCCTTTCACTTTTAAACATTGATATATTCATCCCATATTTTTGTAAAAATTCAAAACTACCCATATTTAATATTTAACTAACCTAAACTAACCTACTTACTCATCATCTTCATCGTTCACCACCATCGACTGGCACCCCACCGCTGGCAACTCACCCCACCAACAAAATATCGATTTCATACCAAAAACCACCGTTTTAGTGCCAAAAACTTATAGAAATCTATTATACAAGCTTTCAAGAGTTGTTTTATAGTTGTTGCGATGCCAAATCTGTAATTTTGCAGAACAAATCTTTTTGCCGGATTTCAACTAATCTTCGAAAGAAAAACACAGATCTGGTATGATTCATAGTTTATTTTTATTTAAAAGTTATTTTTTCATAGTCTAGATGATGCAAGCTTCAATTTGGTATATGAATCATGAACAATGGCACATCATTACTTCGATTTGGTTTCGGCCCTATACTGCCGAGAGTCAAGGCAGTGTCTCGGCCAAGGTGGCCGAGACTGTTTCTTTTGTGTCTTGGCCAAGGTGGCCGAAATTGCTTCTTCTATGTTGGCCACCATGGTTGAGATTCTCTCTTCTGTCTCGACCAGCAGGGCTGAGACTCTCCTTAGGGTTGTTACAATTGGTCAAGACCCAAAGTTGAGAACTGTTTATTATAGTTTTTGATTCATATGGTTATTTTCATTTGAATATTATAATAAATTAATGATTAGTTCTGTTTTCGTAAAAATGCCACCAAAAAAGACAAATGTGTTAAGAAATAAACCAAGCAATGAGTCAGAAAGTGCATCTTCTTCTAGGCCCCATTGACAGTATCACGGAGGCGAGCTATGGTGGCTGCAAAATCTAATCTACCTTCAGTCAGTGAAACCTCCTCCCATTATTCACAAGAAGAAGAAGAAGTTGAAGAACATGAAGCAGGCCAGCTTCATGAAGAACATGAAGAAAGTGAACATGTTCTTGGACCTTTTTCTGGTGGTTCGTCTGATCCGTCGAGAGCTTTAAGCACCATATTGTTGCTGCAGTATAGAATAATGAGGTGAATTTTATTCTTTAATATTTTCTTTTCTCAAATATAAATGTCAATAATAATTTTTTGAAAGAAAATTTTTATTTGAATGCAGCATTGAAGCCCACTGAAATGTATCAACCATGAGAATATGATCAAGTCTTGGGACCTTGAATGTCACCCAGAACAAGCTTGCCTACAAGAGTTGATCAATAGATCTGGACTAAGCCCATTGATCACATGTTCCTATGGCTATGCTAATAGGACGCTTATATCGGCCTTTGTTGAGAGATGGCAACTAGAGAAGAACACATTTCACCTCCCATTCGGTGAGATGTCAATTACACTTGATGATGTCCGCATTCTTCTTTGCATTCTAATAATGGGCAAATCGGTTTCAGTAAAACCGATGAAATTTGATGGTGTTGTGCAGTTGGTATGTGAGTGCCTTGATGTGGCTGAAGAAGAAGCAATTGAAGAGATTAGAATGGCTAAAGAACTCACAATAAGTAAAATATGGTTAAGAAATCTCTTTGGTATGTCCAAAGGGAATGCAAATGAATGTTATAGTGTTAAAGCAATTGCCAGAGCTTTTCTTTTGTATCTACTGGGCAGTACATTGTTTACCGATAAGAGTAGTACCTGAGTTCACGTCTCCTTCCTTCAGCTCTTAAAGAATCTAGACACTATCGGGTCATATGCATAGATAGCAGCCGCTCTTGTATTTTTGTACTGCCAGCTGTGCTTCATGAGCTGAGGTCTATCAGGTTGCAAGGTATCTCACCCTACTTGAGGTATATTTGTCACCCTTGTAAAGATCAAAACTTTGTGTTTTGCTATATGCATTTGTGTATAATGGTCGTTAATTTTTTAATTTCTATAGGGTTGGGTATATGACCATTTCTCTTTTACCCGTCTATGTGTCAATCCCCACTACTACAATAATTTGTCGTGCGTTATGATGTGGACCCAAAGGATGGAGATGGGCATTGATGATGAATACATGTCTACACTTTGTTGAACAATCGATCAGTTACGTCCTCACAAGGTAATTAACACATGTTATTGAATTCCTTTAATTATAAGTATTTGGTTTTATTCTTTATGACTTACGGAACTTACATCTTTTTCAGGTTTATTGGGATCCGTATAGGGACTCACGAGAGAGTGCAGTTGTACTAGAGGTGGCTTTTTCACAAACATCAAACACTCGGTAGTGGCTTGCCCAACCTTTTGCCCGCGAATCCCTGATAACGTGCCACTCTTTTGATATTGGCAGAATTGGCGCATTAGACTTGAATAAAACCTACATATAATGAACATAATTAGTCACAAACATAATTATTTATCAAACCATAATTAAATTAAAGTATTAGATGTTTACCCTCGCAAAGTGATTATCATTAACAAACTCGACCCCAATCATATTCCTCATTTGATAAGGCAATGCATCGTTTCGTAGAGAGAGGAATGCCATGCATTGATGACTAGATAATTGGACTAACACTATATTGAAAGTAGTTGCCACAAATAAATCCATGTCAGGTAGCGTCATCCATTTGTGTAGTGGAGTCGGTGATTGGTCACATTGTAATGATTCCTTTATTTCTTGCACCCTCGCTTAACCGAGATAACTGGTATATTGGGCTTCAAAACTATCAATCTCACACAACATATTAATTCTCACCTGCTGCCAACCATCGTCCCCAAGACCAAGGTCTGCTGCAATGACTCGACATCCAAAGTTATCGTCGACCTTGACATCAACCACATTTAGAATATGATCATGCCACCCAACATGAAATGCCCCAAGAAAATTCAAAGTCATCTTTGACCGAGTCCTATGAACCTTTTGTTGTGAAACTTTCTTTTTTAGTACATTGGATGAGGAGCTCGAGCCAATAGAAATAACATACTCAAAATGGGATGGGTCTCACTTTGTATCCACCTTCTTCGATCTTCCCTTTGTTTTGATTTTTTCAGTAGGAGGAACAATAGAGGACACAGATGGAGAGTCAATTTCTAACAGGGTTTGTACAATTTTTTTTTTCATTTTCATCACTTCTCTCTATCTTATTAGCCACTTTTTCTAGTAAAGCTTTGTAATTGAAGTTTCGTGGTGTTTTAAGGTCATCAAAACTTAGCTTTTGCCAACGAAGATGGATATCCTCTAATGAGATCGACGAGTGGGAAATTTCATACATAGTGAGCTCATGAACACCTGGAAGCCCATGTGTTGCACGCAACACACAACCACAACACCCTTTATCTACACCAACACTATGTACACGTTGCAACTCAAGTCGAATCTTCTCCAATACAGCCCTAGAGATGAATCCATGCAACAATGAGAAAATAAGAAGTTGGTATTGATGCACAGTGATACTCGAACTCTTCTCAAATGATGCCTTGATGTCCGTGTGTTGTAGCTCAAGCATTGCATTGATGATATGCATGAGGTCACAAAATTTCCTTGTGAAGACCCGAGGTACCTCTTTAACTTGTCGTGTGCACTCTCCGCCCTATTGGTTGTTGTGTTCCCAAAGTGCATCACCTTGTCAATCCAAACCTTTACAAACTTTTCACCTTGTCAATCCAAGCCTTTACAAACTTTTCTTTGAATTGGTTCAACCAGGTATTTTTGACATATGCGAGAATCTTATCAAATGCCCTATATTCAACCTCCATAACCTCTAGCTTGTCATTATACTGCATCTATGTCCCACTGTTCACCAAGTCATTCCAATTCTGAAATTTTTTTTTGGAATCAGTATCTTTGGTAAACATTTCTTTAGTGTTGGCCAAAACATTCTTGTTGATGTGTCATGTACACAATAAGGTTATGCATTCGGGAAACACATTGGTAACTGCCTTCATAAGGGCCAAATCTCTATTAGTAATAATTACATTAGGCCCAAGAGATTCCACCATCAACTCTTTAAACCTCTGTAGACATCAAGTTTAATTGTCTTCTTTTTCAGCAGAAATGTACTCAAATGCACCAGCAAATGTCATATATATAAATGTCACACTAACAATCTGTATAACTGGATATTTGTACGTGTTTGTCTTGTAAGTACAATCAGTTAACAAAACTTCTGAAAAAGATTTCAACAACTCAACTGAACGAGGGTGAACCCAATATATGTCTCTCACAATACCCCTTTCAGCTTCACACCTATGTCATTCAATGTTTTGTGATTCATCCAACAAGTGCAACAATTGTTGCATTTGTGTCCTCCCCTCAGCTTCTATTAATCTTTGCTTTTGTCTTACATTGTAGATAGTTCTCAAAGTGAATGAATTTATTGTATTTTTTTCCTTTAATGTCATTAAAATCTCTCTTGACCATGCATTGCCCTTTGTCATTTGCAACAGAGATCAACCTTATCCTTGTCCAACCTACCCGCGTACGAGTGACATTCAAGGTATTTAGTTACCGAGTGATTGTGGGTACCACATGCTACAGTCAAGATCTATATACCCTCACTCGGATTCTTTCCATTTAACAAAAACGGACAACCACACTTCTTCGTCCCTGTCTTTGATCTTTCTTTAACTTTTTTCTCACTATCAACACGTTGCTTTTTGTACGACCTATATCTTTTACATGCAAGATTTACTCTTGCTCATCTACCCTTTCCATTAACATCAGAGTTCTTTATGCTTACAACAAACCCATTAATATTACCTTGATGTTGTGCACATGATATTATTTCTTCTCTTGACCCAAGTGGACTCGGCGGTGTGAATTGTTCTATATAATCAACAATTATATCAGTGCATTTTTCTTCAATTTACAATAATCAAAATAAGTATTAATTAGTCAAGGGAACAAAAAACAAGCAGCATAGTCTCGGCCACCTAGGGCTGAGACTCATCAGTGAGTCTCGGCCTGCATGGCCGAGACTAATTAGTGAGTCTCGACCTGTATAGCCGAGAATTACGTATAGGTTTCGGCCTGCATGGCCGAGACTTTTTGGTGAGTCTCACCCATGCAGGCCAAGACTCACTAATGAGTCTCGGCCACATAGGGTCGAGATAGTCAATCATGAAATCTACTTTTGAATGTGATTCTGAGCACAATAGGATGAGAAATATACCTCATTTACGTCCATTTCACTTGTAGAATCCGTTTCTTGTGCCATTTCTTTCATAAATCAAGTGAATTGCAATATTTTCTTGTGCCCTAACTTACACCACGAAAACCATATTCAAACAAATCAAATTTGGTCCTTTTTTGCTCATTCTAATCTAAATACGTGATTTACAATGTATACCTCGAAGAAAAAGCATTCGAATGCTCGTCGAAATGTTCGTCGGAGTCTCGCCGGATAAGTCTGTCGATGTTGTCGGAGAAGATGGTGTGAGTGGTGGGGACATTGGTAGAGATGATTGGAGAGTTTAGTGGGGTAGGGTGAGTTGATTGGATGCCACATAGAATTAAGTGGGGTGTTTAGAAAGGATTTTTTCGTTATTTCAATTAGGGATAAAATTGGATATGATTTGTGGGTGAAAAAAATCTAATTTCAGGGTGATTTTAGCCGCACTTTAAAAAAATTATAAATATTTCACTAATTATCAAAAAATTATAAATAATAATTTAGTAGTTATAATTTTCTTTACTATATAAAATTAGTTATCAATTAATATAAAATTTTAATATATCTTAAATTTAAGTTAAATTTATTTTTTAAATATATAATAAAAAGTATGTAATTATCTTAAATAAATGCTGAAAAAGAAATAAAAATAAAAAAGCTATTAAAAAAAAAAGAGGGGGTGTGTGAGGGCACGTCGTTCGTACCGGGAGATACGGGGCTCCAATCTGGGTGGTGTTTGGCGTGGGTTGGAGAAGCCAAACGCACGCTGAGATGCTCTAAATCAGCAACGGATCAAGAAATAGTTAGCTTAAATTCCTCTAGACTGCATGTAGTGCATGATAAGCTAATCTTACAGGCATGTTTGTATTGTGATTAACTAGTTGTCTTGTTCATAAATCATGTATATATGTACACCTCTAATTTGTTTTTGTGGCTTTGGATGAAGATGGGAAGAATCGAGATCTGGAAAAGTGTCTAAGACGTATGATTTGTGGCAAGATTGCTACGCTTCGCTTTGCGTCTCTTCTTGGTCTCTGGCTTGAGGCAAGATTGCGACGCTTCTCTTCTATATATGGTTGTCTCTGCTGCTGATCTTGCCTGTTTGTACTTGTAGTGCTGCACTGCTACTTGGACTTTCTTTTGCCAGAGCTAGTTGTTATCAAATGTCCTGCAAATTAGCCATGGAACTCTTAATGGGCATCAAATATCACTTTAAATGCTTGAACTGTAATGCAAATGGGCACCTAATTTTATGCAAAGATAAGAAAAAAAATTAACATCAGAAGTTACTAAATAATGAATTCATGTGATCTCGGTTATAAAAAAAAAGTTTTTCAATGATGTCTGATCAGTGAATAGTTGTACAAGAATAAGGATGTCTTTCTTGCATATCCAACCTTTATGTACAAGCAGATGATAGTATGATCAGCTTATTTCTAGTTTATCTACAAATCTGCATTAGGCGATGACTGAGACTCATTTCCTCCTCCTTTTATTTCCTAATCTTTTCCTTTCTGGAGATAAGACTGAAAGAGAGAATTATTTATGGCCAGAGGGTCCCCTAGCAGGTTTCAACACTTTAAAAAAACAATATCAAAATTAATATTCCACACTGTAGTTCAAGTAACTTAACAACAATAATTCCATATATAAATATCTCTATGTGTGTGTGTATGTCTTTGCCCGTGCGCCTTTGGAAATTTTGCTAGCAATTAAATAGAAAACTTACCAAATTTGAAATATACAAGCTGCATTTAGCAACATACAAACTCATATAAGCAGGAATTTTGTACTTAGTATCAAATTGTATTGTTAGTCGGATCCAAAAAATTGAGCAAACATAATGACTCTAAAAGCAGAAGCATTTGAAAGCTGAAGATTGCAATTCAAATTAGCCCTTTTAGCATAGCATATGCAAGCATATTTTTGGATTTTACTACTCTGATCCTTGGTAGAAGAAAAATGTAGGTTAGAGTTAGAGAAGCTTACCGTGATCACCTAAGCATGTCTACAGGGTTTGGCGAAGAATAACTCAAGCGGGGGGATGCACTAAAAGTGTTGTCATTGCTGAAATAGGATAGGTGGCCAAGAGGCAATGGCCTATCTGGGATATTAGGAACTTCTATATCCCCTTCTAGCATCTTTAACGCGTCTGAAATGGTTGGTCTTAATGCAACCATTACATGAGCACACAAAATCCCAACCAACACAAACCGCTCCATAATCGCCTTTGGATTTGGATTGGAATGACCATCATTTTTAACCAAAGATGCATCCAACACTTTCTCTATCTGCCCTGATTTCACAAGCGTCCAGGCCCAATCGGTAATCAGTACTGCCCGTGGTGATTCTAAAGGGGAAGATAGATCCAAGGCCTTTCTTCCACTCATTATCTCAAGAGCAACCACTCCAAAGCTGTAAACATCGCTCTTCTCTGTGAGTTGTCCGTATAGAGCATACTCTGGTGCCAAATAACCATGTGTCCCAGCAACTCTAGTTGTGAGATTAGACTGCCCTTCCTTGATCTGCTTGGCCAGCCCAAAATCTGCCACTCTTGCCTTCATTTCTTCATCCAATAGTATATTCGTGGCCTTTATGTCTCTGTGATAAATTGCGGGTTTCACTCCGTAATGAAGGTAGGAAAGTCCCTTAGCTACATCCAAGATTATACCCTTCCTCTCAGGCCAACTTAATGGTTTTCTTCCATTCTTTGTGGAGAATAGATGATCATTGAGATTCCCATTAGGCATGTAGTCATAAACAAGGTACTTCTGCTTTCCTTCACCTCCGTGATCGTCAAAATCTGTAACACAGCAGCCTCGTAGTGGCACAAGATTCCGGTGCTTGAGATTACTAATGATCTCAACTTCATTGACAAACTCAGTGTTACCTTGGAAATCAGATTCTATAACCTTCTTCACTGCAACAAGAGTTCCATCTGATAGGATCCCCTTATAAACAACTCCGAAACCCCCTTGCCCAATTAAATTCTTCTGCGAGAATTTATGGGTAGCTCTCTCAATCTCATCGATCTTGAACCAGATTGACCCAGTGTTTGGTCGCACCAGAATCATTGCACTTTGAGACTTTTCCTCCAAATCCAAATCATTGAAAAATAATTCCCGTTTCTTCTTGGCGGACTTATCCCACCAGAGATAAAACCCAAGCAAACAAGCTGTAACTACAATGGCAACGCCAGCACCCATTAGCCCGAATAAAAAGGCTCTGTGTTTTCTACTAGTGGAAGAAGATGTTGAGATGATTTCTAAACCGAATATGCAACCCGCTGTACGAATGCTCTCTGGACCCAGTTCATTAGCAATTCCTCCTGCATATAACACTGTGAAATAAAAGCAATTGGTGGAATGCGAGGTGTTCTTGTCAATAGACATCAACTGGGATTGAACTTTGAAACCAGCACTGAGGCAAGCATCACAGGATGTTGGGTTCGAGACATCATTTCGACAAGATGAATCAAGCAAAGTCGAGGGTCCTAATTTGCCAACCCAGTCTTGCTTGGTTTGGATGCCAGCGCAGGTATTAGGACCAGTCACAAAGCGTTGGGGACTGCCAAAGCAAGTGGAGGCAAGAGTAGGAGATAGAGAGAAGGAATTGAGGCTAAACTGGAAGTTATCAACACAGGCAGTTGAAGTGGGAAGGTCATGTAGGTGAAAAAAGGAGGTTTCTTTCAAGTGCCGAGCAAGACCAATGCCGAGAAGGCTAAGGAGCGTTTGACAGCAATGTTGGGTAGGATGGGTTGAGGTGTTTTTGCATTGTTTCGTATCCCATGGGATTTTCTTAACATACCCAAAGTTAATGGGGCAAGAAGATATGTTCTTAGATGCAGAAGAAATTGATTTCGCAGCTACAAAAGCAAGAATAAAGACTAACCTTTGCAGCATTAAAAGATCACCCATCTCTGTCCTGCAAATCTATAATCCTATCAAACCTTTTGAAAATTCAAGAGAAACGGAAAGAGAGGAACAAAGTACCCATCAACTACTTTTTTCTATATCTAAATCTGTAAGATCCATCTGCACCACTTCAAGATATTGATTTCATTTCCAGGATATCAAAACGTAACATCCACCAGTAACCTTCCATCAGATTATCTTTGTCAATCTCTGGAGATCATTTCCATCCACTTCTCATTACTTTGATCTACCCATGAGGATTGAGATAGTAAGAGGGCAGGTAGCAATAATTTAGGTGGTCTTGTCTTATTTCGTCTATCACAAGCTAGAAAACAGAGCAGGAGGAAGAAGCGAGGAACTAGAAGCCGAGTGATACGTAGAAAATAAAATACAATAAATTAATAAAGAAAAAAGGGGAGATCAGATACTCTACTGCAGGAGTTGCAAACAAAAGAAAATAGTACATATTCCACCTTCCAGGTTCATCCGCACCTCCCCAAAGTCAAATTTTAGTATTTGTTAAAATAATTTTTGTGATTTAGCGGTTAGAATAACCACTTTTAAATAATTAATTAAAATATAATTCAGCAAAGAGAGACATTGTCCATATGTACGATCTTGATTTAAAATTTTTTATATTTATATATTAATCTAACATTTATATTTATTAAATATATTTGAATAAATGTATTTAAATTTTAATATATATATAGAGTAATCATAAACATGTAGATTTGAGGTTTTAATATAACACAAAATACAAAAATTACATGGCATTAGATGTTTCTATTTGGTAAGACCCAGTTATCGATGGGAACTGAGAGGGGAAGTAAGGGACTTTCTTTGTTGTTTTTTTCTCTGTTTGGCAAAGGAAAACTGAACTATTAATTGATGGGTGAGCCTCTGAAAAGGATATGCTCGCGGACACACGCGGCAGTGGTGGTCGACCTGGACGTGCCTCTATTCCAATTGTTGGCTTTCTCCTCTTACAAGAAATTGGACGGAATCGATGCATGAGAGGGGAAGTAAAAGACTTCCCCGTTTGTGGTTCTAGCCGTCAACTTGGACATACTTAAACCAAGTCAAATGCCACTAATAGATTAATTATTTGTGGGTTTTTTTTCAAAGTAAGAATCAAACGTCATCAGCACCTTCTTCTCTTCTCCTACTGTACGTTTTTGCTTGAGGAAATTAAGATTAATTTTCGTCCCTTAAAGGAATGCTGTATATTTGTCATTTTTAAATTTTTTTTATTTTTAGACTCATTTTTGTTATATATATATAATAAGTTATATAATTTATGAAACAAATTTAAAATATTTCACAATACATATAGGGTCGGTTCTGAGTTTTTGAGGAACTAAGGCAAAATAATAACTTAGGCCCCCTAAAATAAGGACCCTAAGTTATTTTAATAATTTTTTTATAAAAAATTATTTTAATAATTATTTTATTATTTTTAATTATATATATATATATATATGGAGGGCCCTGAAAAATATAGGGCCCTAGGCCATCGTCCTTTACCCCTATTTGAGCCCAATCCGGACCCCATGCCTCTGCTATCTAGCATTAATTTTTTAAATATTTCAATATCGTGCTCAAATAGCAATGCAACTCTACTCACACCTTTTTGCCTAATCAATCACACATTTGTTCCTTACCTTATGTTATTATAGCACTAGTACCTCGAACACTTAACATATTCAGGCTGAGTTGCTCTCCATTTTCAACTTTGTGTGCGTCTAAACATGCTTTTATTTTTTATCCCATACCTCTCTAGCATTAGTACCTCGAATAATTAGCATGTCTACATTTGCACTTTTATGTGTATGTCAATTCATTGTTGCTCTTCACCTCATGTCTATCTAACACTAATAGCTTGAACACATAGTGAAACAGGGTAATAAATCCAGTGTATTGTCATGCCACTCCTCATCAAATCATGAGCTTACATTTACTTGGCAAAACTCCTCACACTTGCACCTCTATACATTTCACACCTTGCAGCTCAGTGCTTGCCATTATTCATCGTGGTGACATCTTTAACACAGATTGATGTTCGAGTGGACATAAGTTGTAATACCCTAATTCTCGAATTGTAAAAGATTATATATATATATATATATAATAAGAAATATAAATTAATAAATGAGTTTATTAAATACCCATGGGTAAAATGGTTACTTCACCACCTAGGTGTAAAACAGTCATTTTACCCAAGTAAGTCATATGAAGCATGTGAGTAAGCAAGTCACATGAACCAAGCAAAATCACATGATGTATGTGGGCAAGTACATATAAATACTACCATTTTCTTCACCTCAAACCATCCCATTTCATTTTCTTGTTCTTCATTTTCTCTTAGTTCTCTTCTAACTCAAGTGAAAAAAGTGAAGAAAGAAGGTTAAAGGCTTGGGAAGGCTCGAAAAAATAGTGTAAGGATAAGAAAGATTTAAGCGTAAAAAATGTACACGAATACTCATACTCTTTAGTATTATTTTAGTTCTAAATATGAAACATAATTAATTGTTTACTTTTATTGAATGTTTAGACACATACTAAGAATATGTTTGATGGTTGTGCATGTAATAACCCGTAATTTTTATGACACGTTGACATGACGTCTGTGTGTATAAGTATGTATTGTAAACTTACATATGAGTGTAAATAATATCACGTAAAAAAA
>JAJIYU010002837.1:0-28796 GCA_030144865.1 Tinospora cordifolia | reverse complement strand
CCTGCCGGGGGGGGGGCTAGGGGGCGTGGGGGGGGGGGCGGGGGGGGGGGGGGGGGGGGGGGGGGGGGGGGGGGGGGGGGGGGGGGGGGGGGGGGGGGGGGGGGGGGGGGGGGTTGTACAGCTGGTGTAGTTAGCATTGGGGATGCAACTAGGATAGATGGTCTTGCCAACATGGTAGCTCATCTTTATGTCTCTTGGGCTCAAGGCGGTGCAAATGTTGATGAAGCAATGTGGTCTGCACATGGAGCAAGGCCTCAAGCCTCCAAAACAAATCTATCTCAATCTTAGTCTGGGGAAGTTGTGATTGTGTTGGCTCCCTACTCTTAAACTGTTGTCTACCTAGCCTGGGTGGTGGCCTACCTCGTGCTGGCAACATCTTTATCTGCATTTCAAATTGAATTATTGGTAATTCACCCATTTATAATAGATTCAACTCTAAACATTTAATATTATTGTATATTATGTTAAAAAAATACATTTTTATTATTGATAGTGTCCCCATTTTCTCTAAGTTTGGGGTTTTGTTTACTTTCATAATTACTTGGATGTCACCTAGGTCAATCCTTTATTAGTGTTCTTTAATTTTGAACCTAGGCTCTGATACTAATGCTGTCGGAGCCCCTTCCCTAGGCTGAAAGGCGACCCGACCGGCATAATGCTTAACGAACTCACTTATCAAGCCTAGTTTACTAAATCAATGTTAAACCTTTCAAACTACCATCCCAAGTCACATCAAAATAATTTTAAGAATTCATCAAGTGAAGTGCAATAGTAAACAAAACATTACAGTTCAACCCATGAGCAAGTATTTTTCATATATAATGGAAGTTTGCCACGATAGATTAAATATTGTCATGGTTCAAAAAGATACAGTTTGACCATTAATTTTCATATACACAAGTGACCAACCTCTAAAAAATAAAGAAAAAAATGAAGGGAACAACCAAGGGAACTAGGCTATCACTGTGTCTTTCCTTTTGTCAGGCATAGATGAGCCTAAAAGGTTAGTGGTAGAGTAGTGAGCTAAATTGCAACACGGCTCAATAAGTAGTAAGTTCAACATATTGCTTAACCAACTTCCCAAAACCATTGCATGTATTGATGAGCAGTAATGATGAAATAGTTTTTGAGAACATAGTGTGTAGTAAAAACAATTATAAACAATGCAATAGTTTAAGAAGAATAATTTGAATACATGTTAGTTAAAAAATGTATCTGGACTAGGGTTTCAAGTTATCAAATCCAACCCTATGGTTATTGCTTGAACGGGTCATAAGTCAAGCGTACTGGCCACTCAAGTAAGTCATAAGTTAGGCGTATTCCTCGAATACTCTAACCCCATGCTTAGTCATCAAGTGTTGTCACTTGAGGGAGTCAAAAGCTAGGCACACTAATCATATACCCTAACCCCATGCTCGGACCTCGAATCTAATTCTAATCACATCAAATACCCTTACTTTGCACTCCGAGCCTATAGTCTCATTACCGGTCTATGTAATACCCCAAACTCTTTGTACTCAATTAAATGAGACTTTTAATTTATTTAGTGAAATTTGGATACAAAATAAAACTAGGCTCATTTCAGGGCTAAATTTAACAAGTTCCAAAACTCTCATTCAACGACCTTTAGGGACCCAAAACAACTTGAAATGAAGTAAGTGACATAAACTAACTAATTGGACAACATATCCAAAAATTAGAACAATTGGTCGAGGTTAAGGTTTTCATTTGCCAAACACCATTCAGGGGGTCCAAATTAGAAAGAATTCTCATTTAGGGAATTTCGGGGGATCGAAATGAACCAACATGAAACGAAATGACATGAACTAACAAAATGAATGACATATCAAAGAATCAAAATAATTGGCCAAGAATTAGATTTTCATTTGCCTAGTGACCTCAGTGGGTCTTAAATAAGGAAAATTTTTGAAGGAAAATCATCGAGGGTCGAATCATACCTTAAGATGTGCATTAGGTTCATCTGATTCCAAAACTATAGGATATAAATCATAATTTCATGTAAATAAGGAGATATTAATTTTTATTTGATTTTTGTGAGCCCATGAAGTCATAGCAGCCACCCCTAACATGTGCAAGTTACATGCGTGGAACACTATGATCATGTGCACCCTACCTTACCCAAAGCTCCATGGGAAGTGTTCATTATTTGAATCCTTGTAAAATGATCCAATGTTCCATGCCAATGATTCAATATACCCACATTAATAGACGCTTTATATGGTCTAGAAACCATGAGACACGATTCCACATACACCCCCACTTGATTGTGTACACCCACACCCACTTAAGCCAAAATCGACCCAACCATGTACATGTGTGCATGCACACATGTGAGCAACCATATTTAGATAGTTTCTTGAAACCAAGATGAGCATCTTTGACTGTTATATGGTGTCCTCTCAAATTTGATATTGTACACCCATGCTTGATGTCCAAGAAATAAGAGAACAAGAAAGTATTCCTTGTGTGTTTGTATGATGAGTAAGCAAGGAAACCAAAAAGAAAAGTTGCCATGAGCACATATGGGATGTCCCATTTGAATTAGAATATGATTTAAACCTCTTTTGTGTTCAAACATAGTTAAGAAATGAGATTGTACTCATATCTTTTGAATTAGGAAGTCATAGTGGTCCCACTTGCCAACCATGAGCACACTTGCTCTCTTTATGCAAACCATACCCTTATGAGTTTGGAAACCTGCCCAAATGTGGTGAGCTACCCTAGATGCCCCCTTGTGCTCATGAATACCTATAAATACCCCCTCTTGCTGACATTTATCTCATCCCAAAACAAAGAGTTGATATTTCCCTCTTTGTTTGTACTTGCCCTCTTTTTGGCACCTCTTCTCACTCTATTTTCTTTCTTGTGTAACAAGTTCTTATTTTAGTATTTTAGAGAGTTGTTGACGTAGTTTTGTCGGTGACAAGAAGTTTTTGAAATTCTGAAAGTGGTGGATAAGGGGAACCTCTGCTAGATTCTACAAAGAAACCTGTATTACGGAGGAGAGGATTTCTTGTACTTCTACTTTGCTTTTTCAAATTTCTAGCACGTTCATTCTTGTTTGAATTCTAGTTTTCAGCATGTTCTATTTTAGTTTTAGCATGTTTGATCATATTTTAATTTTAGTTTAGCATGTGTTTATGTTTTAATCACTCATGAAAACATGCCACGCTAAGAATCCATGTTTAAGATTTAATTTAATGTTTCAAGCATGCTACGTGATGTTTTCATATTTTCTTGGTTGTTTAAAATTCTAAAAATTTACATTTTGAATTTCTTTTATGATTATATGACTCTTAAATATAAGAAATTGAAGATAAGAACCATGTACCGTTATAGTAACCCATATGGGTGCTATGGGTGTTCTTAACACATGCTTGGAGTGTGTGGTTGCAAGGCTCAACTAAGGGATACTTGGTATGTGGCATCCAATGGAAAGTGACAAAGAAATGTCTTTCCACCCTAAAGAGGGGTATCTTAATTAAGAACGGCAAGGTAGTAGAACCCCTTTCAGTCTTAATGTCAACTACAACCAAAAAGTTGTGTGAATCACTTAATACATGAAAGTGTTTGGATTTGGATATGTTATTGATTTGAAATAGTAACTTAGTTGTTTAATGAATGATCTACTGGCTATGTGCTCACCCCTTCCTTTTATTTTTCAGGAATTTGAAATGCATGATCAAGCTTGCTAATGAATTAGAAAGTCTATTTTCAGAAAGTTTCTATGTAAGGGCATATTGCGCAAATTTTGAATAAAGACTTTCGCTGAATTATTGTTTTAAATTTTAGAGTTATGTACTATCCTATCTCTTGGGGGTTGGGGTGTTACAAAGGTAGTATCAGAGCCTAAGCATTAGTTGTTAGGCAAAAAAAAAATTAGAAAGTTTTCTCTGATACTAAAGGTGGTATCAAAGCCTAGGCTTTAAGTGCCCTGGGCTAGAATTAAAAATTCAATCAGTGGTTGTTTGACTAGAATTAGAAACTCAAATTAGGGTTTCACTTTGAATCAAATGGAATCTTGAATGGCTTGGGCTAGAATTAGAAATTCAATCAGTGGCTATTTGACTAGAATTAAACACTCAAATTAGAGTTCACTTTGAATTAAAATGAATCCTGAATGCCCTACTTTCTATTTTTTAAATTGAAAAATGTTTTAGAAAGTGTTTTCAAAAAGGAACTATATGTTTTTGAAATATTTTGCTTGGATACAAAAACTAAAAGTTGAGCTGATAGTGGGTATGCCTTGTCTTGAGGAAAGCTAAACATTGAAAGGGAGGTGGATTATCCTATCCTAAAAAGCGTAGTTGCTAAGCAGACTTCGGTGTTGTCGCTCGATCTAGAGGTTGTCCCATCAGCTTATACGAGTGGTTTGAGTTGAAGAATATGCTTACTTTTTATATAAAGAAAATCAAAATGTGAAAAATTAGGGCAAAAAATTGATCAGAAGTCGAAAAAGATGTCAAAGATGGTATCTTGATTAGACAAAGGTTGTAAGTCAACCAGATTGAACACCGGGTCTAGAGGAAAGACCCTAAGTAGAAACGTGGTGTGGCCATGGGTAGCACAGTGGATCAAAAACATAAATCTTTAGGACATAGGTTAGAGATTGAAACTTGTGTGAAAACAGAAAAAAAATTTTATCACGACACGAGACTGGGAAGCTTCTATATCTTTCAGTTTCTATGTAGTATGGGATGCATAGGAATTCGTGGTTATGGGGGAAGCCTGGACTCAGAGAATGATGGACCTTGTGTGGTGAATGATCGGTAATGTTTGTAGAACAAGTTTCTCTATGCTCGCTGGTATGGGACGGTGGAGTATAGTGGGCTCGAAAACCTTAGTTATCGAGCAATTTGTGAAATTGTTTGGGTGCAGCTCTGTTCCAAGTAAAAGCCTAAGTGGAAGGGGTAGAATGGTATATAACACTTGAAGCTGAAAACTTAGGTGGAAGCTTAGAACCTTGTTGTGCTAGTTTGATTGTATGATTGTATGGTATGCATGCTTTGCTATTTATTTACTTTGAGACCAAATCCTGTACCTATTTATGAAAAGAACCTAGAAGAAAAACTTTTAGGTCATTGAACAGATCGAGAACCTAGAGATATGAATTTAGAGTCATAACAATACGAACATTTGATGAGAAAAATATTGACAACCTACTCAAATTGTAGAAAATGGCTGGAACAAGGAAGTACGCAACTCAATCCACCACCTCTGATAAAACTGAGCAACGGGAACAAGAATTACCTACTAGAATGGAGGCACAGATGGGGGCCATGATGAACGAAAAGTCGCAGAGGGTGTTGGATCAACTATTGAGGGCACTTCCACATATAATCCTTCAAGTGGGTTCACAGCCTCAAGTACCTGATCTTATTCAGGTTCAATAGCCAGCACTTGTAGCCCAAGATCCCAAACATTAGTGAACTTAGGAAGGTTTGGAAGATGCGAAAGAAAGGAAGATGTTAATAAAGCTACAGAAGCTCCATCCTCCTTCATTTGATGGGACCATAGATTGCATCGACAAACCACTAGTACCAAGAGATGGAGGAAATTCTCAATGTACTAAAGGTAGCTGGGTTGAGACGGGTGGCACTGAACATGCACCACTTTAAAAGACCAACCAAAAGTTGGATGCCATGAGCTGGGAGAACTTCTCAAAAATCTTCTATGAAAAGTTCTTTCCAGAGGCAATCTTGAGCAAGCTACAAGAAGACTTTGTTCGACTGAAGTAGAGGGACATGACTGTAGCTGAATATGAGAGGAAGTTCACCGAACTGGCCAAATTCTCCCCAGATTTGATCAGGGAAGAGAAACAAAAGGCCAATTGATTCACATAGGGTCTCAAGATGGAGATCTGAAAGATAGTGAAAACTCTGGGCCTAAAAACTTACAAAAACATCATAGGAAAGGCCCTAACATTAGAACGAGAACTCAACCTAGAATAAAGGTTGAGGGGGAAGAATAAGAAACTCGAGAATGAAAACGATCAATGGGCTCAGAAGAAAAGAAAGATTGGTAGGAAAGCAGCACATACACAGAAACAAGGGCAAGCTAAGAACGAGTCAAGGGAACAAGCAAGGAAGCAAGGGCTTTGTTTTGTGTGCAACTAGAAGGGTCATCTAGCTAGAAATTGTCCTAATGCATAGGCTCAAGCTCCTCGGCATTAGCCACAGTAGGGAGGAGGTCAGAATGGTCGTCCTCAAAGGAGGCAATCGCAGCTGAATGCCAATCAGGGGCATAACCAAGGCCAAGGCAAAACCAGGCCAATATGTTTGTTGTTGAGGCTTAGAAAAACCAAGTCCCTGTAGTAGAAGGTACATTTTTGATTCACATAGGGTCTCAAGATGGAGATCTGAAAGATAGTGAAAACTCTGGGCCTAAAAACTTACAAAAACATCATAGGAAAGGCCCTAACATTAGAACGAGAACTCAACCTAGAATAAAGGTTGAGGGGGAAGAATAAGAAACTCGAGAATGAAAACGATCAATGGGCTCAGAAGAAAAGAAAGATTGGTAGGAAAGCAGCACATACACAGAAACAAGGGCAAGCTAAGAACGAGTCAAGGGAACAAGCAAGGAAGCAAGGGCTTTGTTTTGTGTGCAACTAGAAGGGTCATCTAGCTAGAAATTGTCCTAATGCATAGGCTCAAGCTCCTCGGCATTAGCCACAGTAGGGAGGAGGTCAGAATGGTCGTCCTCAAAGGAGGCAATCGCAGCTGAATGCCAATCAGGGGCATAACCAAGGCCAAGGCAAAACCAGGCCAATATGTTTGTTGTTGAGGCTTAGAAAAACCAAGTCCCTGTAGTAGAAGGTACATTTTTGTTGTTTAATGTTTCCATGAAATTTTTGTTTGACTCGGGTGCCTTTAAATCTTTTATTTCTGAAGAACTACCTGATAGGTTACAACTTGTGATGAAAACACGACCTATAACTTTGAATGTGTCCACACCAATAGGGACCACTGTAACTTCAAAAAGAATGTGTAGTTGTGACCTAAGGTTTGGGAATAAACTCTTAATAGTTGACCTATGTACCTTACCTTTTTATGGCTATGATGTAATCTTGAGAATGTATTGGTTAGACCAGTACCAAGCCCAGATAGATTGTCTTAAAAGACGAGTGACCATAACCCTAACTCCGAGGGAAACCTATAGAATCAATGGAGATATGCAGAGACTACCAAGAAGTCCAACCATAGCCATGTTGAACTGCTTAAGGTAGAAGAATGAGTTTACAAAACTCTTTGAGGAAGAACCTGTTGAACTAAAGAGAATCCAAGATTTGGTAGCGGTTAGTGAGTATGAGGATGTGTTCCCTGACGACTACCCGGACTACCACCTACTAGAGAGTTAGAGTTCAAGAATGAACTTCACCCTAGAACCAACCCTATCACCATACCTCCTTACAGAATGGCACTAGTGGAATTGATCGGGTTGAAGTTTTAACTCAATGAGCTCCGAGAAAAAGGCTTTATCTAGCCGAGTGAGTCACCTTAGGAAGTTCTGGTACTATTCGTAAAGAAGAAAGATGGTTCTATGAGATTTTATCTCTATTATCGGAAGTTGAACCAAGCTACAGTGAAGAATAAATATCATTTGCCAAGGATTGATAACTTATTTGATCAATTGAGAGGAGCCACCCATTTCTCAAAGATTAATCTTAGGTCAAGATATCACCAGTTAAGAATTAAGGAGTTTGATATACACAAGATTAACTTCAGAACAAGATATGAACACTTTGAGTTTACTGTGATGCCCTTTAGTTTGACCAATGCCCCAGCAGCATTTATGGACTTGATGAACTGAGTGTTTAGACAATATCTTGACTATTTTGTGGTGGTATTCGTAGATGACATTCTAATCTACTTTAAGTTAGAGGCTGATCACGTAGAACACTTGCAGATAGTGTTGAAGACCCTCAGAAGGCATCAATTATATGTCAAATTTAGCAAGTGTGAGTTCTGGATGAAGACGGCCAAGTTCCTTAGCCACATAGTATCAGCAGAAGGCATCTTTGTAGATCTAGAGAAGGTGGAAACAGTTATCGATTGGAAGCAACGTAAGACAATTACAAAGATTAGGAGCTTCTTAGGTCTAGCTAGGCACTACAGAAGGTTCATCCAAGATTTCTCCAAAATAGCAGAACCTATGACCAAGCAGACTAGGAAGGGAGTTAAGTTCGATTGGAATGAGAAGTGTGAACAATCATTTCAATAACTGAAGAAGAGATTGATTACAGCCCCTATCCTATTCACTCCAACCCATGGTGCTACCCATACCCTGTATACCAATGCCTCGTTGAGTGGACTTGGAGCAATATTGATGCAGGAAAGATGAGTAGTCACTTACATCTTGCGACAAGTGAAGGTCTATGAGAAAAATTACCCTACTCGCGACCTAGAATTAGCAGCCATCGTAGTTGCCTTGAAGATTTGGAGACACTACCTATATGGTGAAAAATTCGATCTATTTTTAGATCATAACAGCTTGAAGTACATCTACACCCAAAAAGAGTTGAACTTCAGGCAATGTAGGTGGATGGAGTTTCTCAAGGACTATGATTTTCAATTACACTACCATTCGAGGAAGGCCAATGTGGTGGTTGATGCCTTGAGTAGAAAGTTCAACTACTAGGAAGAAGAAAAGGGCTAGATGTACTAGTTAATCAAAGACTTTAGGTTGGGAATAACCTTGAATGACAAACAAGCCTACCTTTATAGCATGTCTTGCCAACCAAATCTATTATATCAAATCAGGGAGGAATAGAGGCAAGATAAGTGACTTGTAGGTGTGATAGAAGGAGTTGAACAAGGTAAGCATTCTGACTTTAGGTTAGATGCTGAGAATATCCTTAGGCTCGAAAAGAGGATCTGTGTACCTCAGAATGGATAAAGTAAGCAAACCATGCTAGATGAGGTTCATCAGACCAAGTATACAATGCATTTAAGTGGAGATAAGATGTACCAGAACCTCATAAAGACTTACTGGTGGAGAGGAATGAAGAGGGATGTGGCTAAGCATGTTGCCAAGTGCTTAACCTGTCAACAAGTGAAAGTAGAATATCAGGAACCCTCTAGAATGTTACAACCACCCTATCCCTGAATGGAAGTGAGATAACATTGCCATAGATTTTGTCAGTGGTTTGCCCAGGAATCAAAAAAGGAGAAGATATTGTTTGGGTGATTGTGGATCGTCTCACCAAAATGGCTCACTTTTTGCCAATTAGATCCACAGATCAAGTCAGTGTGCTGGGAGAAATTTATGTGAAAGAAATCGTCAGGCTTCATGGTGTACCCAAGACTATTGTGTGTAACAAAGACTCTCACTCCACTTCACAATTCTGGTAGAGTCTACAGAAGGAAATGGGTACGAAGCTCACCATGAGTACAACATTTCACCCGCAGATGTATAGTCAGTCTGAGAGAACTATCCAGATTTTAGAGGATATGTTGAGGTCTTGTGTTTTAGACTTCAAGGAGAATTGGAACAAGTACTTAAACTTTGCAGAGTTTGCTTATAACAATAGTTATCAGGTGAGCATTCAAATAGTTCTGTTCGAGGCTCTTTATAGAAGGCCCTACAGATCACCTACCTGTTGGGCTGAACTCGAAGATTATGTATTAACTAGACCAGATTTGGTGAAAGAAATGAATAACCAAGTCAAGTTAATACTGAAGAGGTTGACTACAGCACAGAGTCATTAGAAGATCTATGTTGACAAAAGGAGAAGACTATTAGAGTTCCAAGCTGGGGACGAGGTATTTTTGAGAATTAGTCCTTCGAAGGGCATCAAGAGGTTCAGATTCAAAGGAAAGTTATCTCTGAGGTTTGTCGGACCCTTTGAAATACTTAGAACAATTGGAAATGTGCTTATGAGTTGAACCTACCAAACCAAATGACTTTAGCTCATAATGTATTCCATGTATCCATGTTGAGAAAGTACAAACCTGACCCCTCACACATCATCCATTGGGAAAAAGTGAGTATTCAAGATGATGCTACTTATGAGGAAACGGTAGTCAGAATCCTCAACCATAAAGCACAAAATCTACGAAAGAAGGAGATTCCACTAGTAAAAGTATTGTGGAAACATCATGGGGTGGAAGAAGCTACTTGCGAACTCAAAACGAGATGAAGATTAAGTATCCACACTTATTCACTAGAAATCCTAAGTTATGTACAAATTTCGAGGATAAAATTTTTCTGAGGAGGGTAGGTTGTAATACCCTAAATTCTTTGTACTCAATTAAATGAAACTTTTCATTTATTTAATGAAATTTGGGTGCAAAATGAAACCGAGCTCATTTTAGGGCTGAATTTAGCAAGTTTCAAAACTCTCATTTAGTGACCGTTAGGAACCTAAAACAACTTGAAATGAAGTAAGGTAACATGAACCAATTAATTGGACAACATATTCGAAAATTAGAACAATTGGTCAAGGTTAAGGTTTTCATTTGCCAAACACCCTTCAAGGGGTCTAAATTATAAAGAATTGTTATTTAGGGTACTTCGGGGGATCGAAATGACCCAAAATGAAACGTAATGACATAAACTAACAAAATGAATGACATACCCAAAAATCAAAACAATTGGCCAAGATTTGAATTTTCATTTGCATAGTGACCTCAGTGGGTTTTAAGTAAGAAAAGTTTTTCAAGAAAATCACCTAGGGTTAAACCATGCCTTATGATGTGCATTAGGTTCATCTAATTCCAAAACTATAGGATATAAATCATAATTTTATGTAAATAAGGAGATATTAATTTTTATTTAATTTTTGCGAACCTATGAAGTCATGGCCACCCCTAACATTTGCAAGTTACATGGGTGGAACATCATGATCATGTGCACCCTACCCTACCCAAAGCTCCATGGGAAGTATCTATTATTCGAATCCTTGTAAAATGATCCCATGTTCCATGCAAATGATTCAATACATCTATATTAGTAGATGTTTTATATGGTCTAGAAACCATGAGACATGATTCCATATACACCCCCACTTGATTGTGTACACCCACACCCACTTAAGCCAAAATTGACCCAACCATGTACATGTGTGTGTGCACACATATGAGCAACCCTATTTAGAAAGTTTATTGGAACCAAGATGAACATCTTTGACCATTATATGGTGTCCTCTCAAATATGATATTGTACACTCATGCTTCATGTCCAAGAAATAAGAGAATGGGAAAGTATTTTTTGTGTGTTTGTGTGATGAGCAAGCAAGAAAACCAAAAAAGAAAGTTGTTATGAGCACATATAGGACATCCCATTTAAATTAGAATATGATTTAAACCTCTTTTGTGTTCACACATAGTTAGGAAACAAAATTGTACTCATATCTATTGAATTAGAAAGTCATAGTGGTCTCACTTGCCAACTATGAGCACACTTGCCCTCTTTATGCAAACCATCCCCTTATGAGTTTGGAAACATGCCCAAACATGGTGAGCTGCCCTAAATGCCCCCTTGTGCTCATGAACGCCTATAAATACAGCTCTTGCTCACATTCATCTCATCCGAAAGCAAAGAGTTGACACTTCTCTCTTTACTTATTCTTGCCCTCTTCTCGGCACCCCTTCTCACTCTCTTTTCTTTCTTGTGTGACAAGTTCTTATTTTTACAGATTTTTTAAGTAGTTTTGTTGGTGATTAGAAGTTCTTGAAGTTCTGAAAGTAGTAGATAAGGGGAACCTTTGTCAGATTCTACAAAGAAATTCAGATTAAGGTGGAGAGGATTTCTTGAACTTTTACTTTGCTCTTTCAAATTTCTAGCATGTTCATACTTGTTTGGATTTTAGTTTTTAACATGTTCTATTTTACTTTCAGCATGTTTGATCATATTTTAATTTTAGTTTAGCATGTGTTTATGTTTTAATCACTCATGAGAGCATGTCATACTTACAATCCATGTGTAGGATTTAATTCAATGTTTCAAGCATGTTATATGACGTTTTTATGTTTTCTTGGTTGTTTAAAATTCTAAAATTTACATTTTGAATTTCGTTTATGATTTTATGACTCTTAAATATAAGAAATTGAAGATAAGAACCACGTACCATTATAGTGATTCGTATGAGTGCTATAGATGTTCTTAACACATGCTTGGAGTGTGTGGTTGTGGAGCACAACTAAGGGTTACTTGGTATGTGGCATCCAATGAAAAGTGACAAAGAAATGTCTTTCCACCCTAAAGAGAGATATCTTAATTAAGAACATCAAGGAAGTAGAACCCCTTTCAGTCCTAACGTCAACTACAACCAAAAAGTTATGTGAATTACTTAATGCATGAAAGTGTTTGAATTTGGATGTGCTATTGATTTGAAATAGTAACTTAGTTGTTTAATGAATGATCTACTAAGTTATTTGCTCACCCTTTCCTTTTATTTTTTAGGAGTTTGAAATGCATGATCAAGCTTGCTAAGGAATTAGAAAGTTTGTTTTTAGAAAGTTTCTATATAAGGGCATATTGCCCAAATTTTGGATAAAGACTTTCGCTGAATTTATGTTTTAAATTTTAGAGTTATTTACTCTTTCTTTTGATTATATGAATTTAACAATGTATTTCTTTATTTTATAAATAAGGAGTTTGAAGTTTTCCTTTATTCACTTGTATTATCTTGTTGAATTAAAAACTCAATGGAGGTGTATTTGTGAGTATTTCAATAAGTGTTAGAATAAAAGAATTGAGATACAAGTTGCGTACTTATAAATTTCACATAGGACCTAACCCGCCTTATGGTCTCAAACCTGTCTCTTGGGGATTAGGGTGTTACAGTGTACATCTATATATACCTCAGAACCATTTCATTAGCTCAAATTAGATGAAACCGTTGAACCCATGTCATTTCACTCATATTTTATGCATGAAATACAAGTTAAAGTAACATCTAAATTACCTACCGCAATACCCTAAAATTTTGTACTAAATAAAATAAAATGATAAATGAAGTCCAATTCATTTCTATAATCAATTAGCAAGTTTAAATTTGCTCACAAAGCTCTCAGGAGAATGAAATTTAAGAAAAGGGAATGAAATGAAATGAACACCTCAATTGGCCTAGGCATACGAAATTCATTTCGTTTGCACAACTGAGAGTTCATTTACTTAGTATGCATCAAGGGAATCTAAATTAGGAAAGAAAATGGGGAAAAAACCTAGCTAACTGAAAGATATAAATTTTTATTAAATTCATGTGGATCTAAAAATGTGTGACCACCCTAAGCATGTGCAAGCCACATGAATGATAATGCCATGATCATATACACTATGCTCTACACACCAAAAACGTCCCAAATAATCCAAATTAGAAGCCTAAAAATCTAATCATGTGTGCCACCATGTGTGATAAGGTATACGTACTTGCCATGATCACGAATCCTAACCCTAGTCGTCACCTCTTGAGCTCACCCTAATAGAATGGACAGTTTCAATGAGGAAACATACCATTGGTTCTGTGCACACCAAAGAAAACATCCAAAATTAGAAGTTTCTATTACCCACATGTGGGATGCCCAAGAAGAAAAACTCAATTTAGAAAGGTTCCATGCTTGCTGAATTTGAGTGATATAAGAATGTTTCCTTATCTAAAAGAAAAAAATTAGAAAATAAAATGTTTCCATGAGCTCACAATGGCGCCAAAAAGAGAGCATGAAACCCAATATATGTTCAATCTTGACGCCACGAGGAAATCAATCATACTTAGGAAAGTTTCTTGCACATAAAATGACCTGATTTACTTAATGATTTGTGAACCTCAGCCTTAGCAGCAAACCAAACCATGGACCCTAGGGTGTACACATACCTTGACGCCAAAAGAGAAATGTTTCCCATGCATACATGTGTGGTGCCCAAGCAAAGAAATTAACTAGGAAAGTTGCTATGGGCATGAAATCAAAACTGATATGGGATGTCCTAAATGACTTGGAAATTATTCTAAACCTGATTTGTGCTCACACATAAATAAGAAAGCAAATAAGGATCATATCTTGTAAATAGGAAACCCTAATCTCCAACTTGCCCAAACCTTGCTCACCATGGGAAATTGGAAAGATACACTTGCCCACACCATGCAAAACTATCCTCTAGTGTGTAAAGGAAAGTTGTTTTGTGAGCACATGCCAAACCATTCCCCTTGTGCCTTGAAACCCTATATAAACCTGTAATATCCCAGCATTTTGTCAAATAATTTAAAATAAAATAAAATAAGTTAAGTAAATTAATTTCAAAGATTTTAAGAAATTTTGGGCGCAAATTATGGGTTGACACATGAAAAATAAAATATATTAGAGATATAATAAAAATTAAGCAAATAAGACCTTAATTTGATAATTAAATGAAAATTTCAATTTAGTAGAATTAATTATGAAATTTAAGAAGTTGCTTAAGAAATAAATAAAAATAAAGTATATACACATATTGGCTAAAATGTATATGAATAAGGTGTGTGTTAGCATAATAAATGTTAATACTACATATTATGGGAATATGCACATAGAAAAATTTATATAATTAAATAAAAATGTAGTGTACATGTATTTATTAAAAATAAGTAAAGCATTATGTAAATATTAGTTACATAAATTATTATTTGAAAATGAAATATGAAATAAATAAAAATACATGGAAATGAAAAATGTAGATAATAGCCACTTAGAATAGTGATTTTGGTATTAGAAACATGATCCAACAGCCAAAAACGTATAATCCATCCGATCCAAGATCCAACGGTCAAGATCAAGACCTTATCGAACACTCGGATGAACGAATCATCAAGATCGGACGGCTCACGATCAATTTCATCAATCCAACGGTCCAGATCACAGGCGTTTACCGTAATTGCGAAATCGGACCGCACACCGTGCTCGAGGCAGATCGGACGGACCAGATCAGACACTAGTTCGGAGATCGCGAAAGAATGCGTCGATCAAGGAAAATCTAACAGGCCACAGTCGATCAAACCAAATCGAACGGTCCAGACGATTTTCGATAATCGCGAACACGATCTGCACCCTGTATCCGAGGATCATCCGATGGCCTTGATGAAGTTAGTTGATCACGATCAAGATCCGCACGCAGCATCCGAGGATCATCCAACAGTCCAGAAAGCCGTGTTCCTTCGATCGCGAACAGATTGATGCTCTCGAAGATGATCCAACCGCCTGGATCAAGCCCGCCCCATCTGTGATTGCCACACGATTCGAGGAAAATCCTACGGTTCCGATTAAATGCTCTGAATTAATTAACAAAAATCCGAAAAGAAATTCGATTAAATCAATAAAAAAATCTAAAAATTGGTTTCTAAATTCTCAAAAATTTCCAAAAAATTTTCTTCTAAGCTCCTATGCTTGGGGGGGCACGAAATTTTGAAGAAATGGTAAGTTTCCCACAAGATGACACCCCAAACTTGCCATTCTCCACCCTTTTGAACTCTATATAAACACTCTCATGCTCACAATTCATCTCATCCCAACTCAAGAGCATACTAGTCCCTCTTGAATCTCTCTGGCCTTCTTCTTAGCAATCCCCTTAGTTGTTGAGTGATCTTGAACTATTCTTGAGTGTTCTTGAGAATTCTTAAGTGTTTGGAAGACTTGAACCAATGGAACTCTACCGGATTTTAGAGGCGTGCAGAAGAGACGTATTTAAGGTGGAAGTGACTTCTAACTTCTACTTCTTTATTTTAATTTGAATAAGTCGTGCATGTGTGATGATGTTTTGAAGATGATTGATTGAATGTATGTTTTCATATGCATGTTTTATTTATTTGATGTGTCATGAACATACATATTATGCATGTTTAGAAATTAAGAATATTGCTGCATGTTATACATGAATTTTGCCATGAATAAATATTTATTGATTCATGTTTTGTATATGTTGCATCGATGGTTTAATCCGATATTGTGTATTTTATCACTAAGAAAAGATTAAATAATGATTCAATCCACGTACTGGCGCGGGGATAGACGTCATCGTGTGTGTTCCACCCCCCGACCCGACTTGTCGGTTTACCTTTGATGAATTTGAATTGGGTTTCCAAGAGTGATCCCACTTGATAGATTTGGGGTTTGAGTTTTCAAGAGTGATTCTTTCTCCCAATGATGTGGAACACAAAGATTAACCTCTTTTGGTCCGAATGTCAACCATAAACAAGAAATTATTTGAATCGCCTAATGTACAAAAGTTTTTGATATGTTTGGTTTGTTTGAATTGAAATAATGATTTAGATGTTTAGAAAGATCCACTGAGCTATGTGCTCACCCCTTCCTTCTATTTTTCAGGTAATTGAATCACATGAAGACCATGAAAATTAGTTAGGTTTTTTTTAAAAGGTTTCTAATTTTTATGTAAGGGTATGTTGCCCAAGTTTTAAGACTTCCGCTATAATAAATTTTTTTAAAGATCAAATTATGTACTCTATTTTATTTTATTAATTAAGTTTATGAATTTCAATTATTTCTTTTACTATTGCCTTATCAAATTCTTAAGTTTAAGTTATGTTCTGTAAAATACAATCAAGGCATGAAATAATTGAAATCGAAAGTCAAGTGTGTGTCACTTGTAAAGTAATACCGACTCGACCCGCCATTTGGTTTAATCCACCGTCAAGAGAATGGTGCCCGTGTCCAATGCTTAAAGATGTTGGGGTAGGGATGTTACAACCCCCCCCCCCCCCCCCTAGTATTCTCATTCTCCTCATTGCAAAGCAAGAGTTGACACTTTCTTTTTAACTTTCTCTAGTATTCTTCTTGGCAAGTGTTCTTTGAGTGCTAGACATTAGAAGGAAGGGGAACCTCTGCTAAAATCGCAAGGAGTTGCGAATTAAGGTGGATGAGATTTCTTGAACTTCTATTTTACTAGTTTAGATTAATAGCATGTTCATGCATGTTTTAACATGAATTTATCACACATGTTTTGATATCAAATTTATCAGGCATACTTTCAAATTTCAGTTTCATGATTCATGATTTAAAATTCAGTATTAACATGTATATATATGTTTATGCATTCATGAGATCATGTCATGCATAATTCCATGCTTAAGTTTACTTTAAAAGTATGATACATGCTATGTGATGTTTTCATGCTTTTAAATGTTTATATGCTAAATTTTATTTCTCTTATGTATGATTCATGAAAGTGAGATTTAAATGTAAGAATTTAAAATTTAATAACCACATATTGTCATAGTGATCCAAAAGGATACTATGGGTATTTTTTACATATATTTAATGTATATGGGTCTCATTACTGTGTGTACATGTGTAAAGCCCAAAATACTTGGAATATGGATAAGAGATCATAATCCCAATGGAATGTGACAAGATGAATTGTCTTTCCACCTAAAAGTAGGATATTTTGATAAGAATATCAAAGGATTTGACCCCTTTTCAGTCTAACATATAACCATACACAAGAAATTGTTTGAATCGCCTAATGTATGCAAGTGTTTGAAATTGAGTGTGTAATTAATTTGAATTAATGACTTAGTTGTTTTAATAATAATGCACTGGGTTATATGCTCACCCTTCATTTCTTGTCTTTTCAGGAAATTGATCACATGATGAAGCATGCTTGAAATTTCAAATGCCTAGTTTTAAAAAGTTTCTATTTTCTATCTTAATGTAAGGACTTGTAGTCCAAATTTTGAATATTTAGAATGTAATACTTCCACTAAATTTAAGTTTCTAATTTGGAGTTATGTATTCTTTCTTTTTAGTGTTTTCAATTAAAGTGATGTACTTGTTTCTATTTTATCAATAAAGAAAGTTTGAAAAATTCCTTTTATTTCAAATAGCTTTGTCTTGTTGATATGATTCTTAAATTAAATAAAGTGAGTTGTGTACTCGATATTCAATAAGACATGGGATAAAGGAATAAGAAAAACAAGTTGTTTACTTGAAATTGTAACTAGACCTTGGCCCGCCTTGTGATTAGCAAACAATCAAAATCTTGGGGGTTGGGTGTTAAAACTACTCACCTTGGGTTTCGCATACTGATGTCTCGCCAATACTAAACGTAGCAATTTATGTTATTTAAATCTAATTTCAATTTTCTTACAAAATGTGACACAATTCTAGTTCTATTGTAACATCCCAGAATTTTACGAACGTACATGTCATAAGTAAAAATAAAATATAATATAATTTGGTAAAAAAATGAGAGTTAGAAATAAAATAACAAAAAAGGGAAATAATAAAATAAAATAAAATATAAATATAAATATAAATTTTAGAATTAACAATGCTTTAATAATAATAATAATAATAATAATAATAATAATAACAACAATAATAAACAATGAATTAGAATAATGCTTTATTTAAATATAGATGTGGACTATGCTTAAAAAAATGTTTTATAGCTTACTCGTGCGAACGCGATAACAAAAGTGATTTGAAAACGAAAACGTGATGGCTCGAGTGACACGAAAACGAAAATAGATCATTTGATTGAAAAAATGAAAAAAAAAATACATGCCTTGTTTTGCAAAAAAATGAACGGATTAAAAATCTAAAAAAAAATTCTGGTGAGCTACTGCTGCTAGGAAAAAAAAAAGAGGAATCAAAATCAATCAAAAAAACAAAAATAATAAATAGATAAAATAATAATCTGAGAATTTTGAGTTTAGATTTTTGGGGAAAAAAATGGAAACCAGATGATGATCTAAATTTGGACCGAGAAAAAAAAAAGGAAAGAAAAAGAACCTAGATTCTGCTGGACGAAACAAGAAAAATGAAGAACAAAATCAAATGAGAAGAACAGGGTTCGCGATCTGGTGTAAACGAAATGGAAAAACAAGCTCTAACAGAGGAAGGAATGAAGAGGGCGAACAAAAATCAGCTGGTGTGCGTTTTGTTGTGCTGTAAATCACGAACAGAGAGGAAAGTATGAAGAGGGTCATCGCGATCTGGGTGTGATTAACAGAGGAAGGAAGACGAAATTGGTGCGTTTGTGATTTGGGCGAACAGCAAAAGAAATCTGGAGTTGCTAGATCTCTGTGTGACGATCACGCAAAGAAGAAGAAGAAATTTCTGCTGCTGCTGCAATCCAGGCGTGAAGAAGAAGAACTAGAAAATCTGGTTTGTGAGTGCGTTAAAATAGAAATGAAGAACAAACCAAAAAACTTTTGGTTTTGCTACAGTCGGACAAATCAAGGAGGAAGGAGAGAATAAACCGGGAAAAAAAAGGGAAGCAAAAAATCTGAATTTTAGGATTCAAAATTTTGGTTTGATTTCGTGATTTCTGGTTGAGTAAATGAAAAACAACGAAAACTTGGCTTTCATGGGGTTTCATGATCGAACAGAAAACAGAGGAAAATTGTAGAAATTTCTATACTTCGGGGTTGCTGTCTGTGAAAACAAGGAAGAGGGGGGCAAGGTGGAGAACCAAGATGATAGCATTTTGGCTTTGAAAAACAGGGGAGGTTTCAGGGAAGGGGCCATTAGCGTCATCAGTTGCAAAACTTTCCGGTTCTTCAAGAGGTATTCTTTTTGGCAAAGATTTCCACTCTTGTTACAATTTCAGAGAATTCAAAGCTGCTATCCGAGAGATTTCGGGGAAATTCAATTCAATGTTGGCGAGCATCGGTTCGTCGAGTTCTTCATGGGAGAAATCCTTTGTTTTTCCTTCTGCTGATGATCCGAATGATGCATGTGATTGGCTTGTTAATATAAACGACAAGATATTTGAAAGATTTGATGCATCTTTGGATGAATTTCAGAGGCTGAGGAAGAAAGAAGAGGAAGGAGGAGGAAGAGTTCCGAGTTCAATGAGTATGATGCGTGAGGGCTTTCAGTTGGTTAAATGGGTTCGAATTGCTAGACATGAGAATAAATTGTTGAAACATGATTTTATGGCTGATTGATGTGAGTTGATGCTCGAACTAGAGAAGGTTATAGCTGATGCAATCTGTGCGAAAAGTGACGCACAACAAAAGGGGCTTCGTCGTGGGACGTCGCTCGCACGAAGAAGGCAACGCGAGGTACGCGGTTGAATTTTTAATTCTACTTAGTATGAAAAAATATTTTTAGATGATCTTTGGAAAAAATAAAAAATAGTAAATAAATAAATAAAATTTGAAATTTGAACTTTATTGAATATTTTAATAGAAATATTATTTTTGATGCTTGTGAAGTTAATAAGTGCCTAGAATAGAAATACTAAAGCTTAGGAAGATTCGGAGTTTCGAATATTAGAAATTAAATTTGATTAAAAAGCAAGATACAAATAGAAAATAATTAAAATCTTTTTATTTAAATAGAAACTAATCGAGTACGAAAAACTAGTTTAGAATATTTAGTAAATAATTTAAATTAAATAAATTTAAATTTAGACTATTTATTAAATATTGAACATGAGCATTAATTGATTTAATAAAACTAAATTAATTAATATTTTAAATTAGAATTGAAAAGGATTTTAATACATTAATATTTTTTTTAATATAAGAAGTTTAGAATTTAATAATCTAATTAGGTGAAAACAATCTTTAGAAGTTTAAAATATTTTATAAGAAAAGAATAGAATTTCAGGCCCTGATACTAAACATGTAACATTTATAAGTCTTCTTTTGTTCGTAATTAAATTAATTATGATATTAATAAATTATGTGAATTTGTGAAGATTCAATTATTAGAAAATCTAATTTTATGGAAAAGCTTGGAAGTAAGTTATTAAAGTTTCAAATTTCAAATTAAGAAAATTTAGAGGACTTAGAAGTTATTTTCATTATAATGTATAAAATTCTAGAATTTAGGAATAATTCAAAATTAGTTGAAACTAATATCCAGATTTTATAATTAATTGAAAAAAAATATATTTTTAATAAGATCTACTATGAATTAAGAACTTAGGAATTTTTATTGATTCTTGAATTTCCAAATTTTCAATTAAGAGTATTGAGTATTTCGATAAAAAGCAAGGAGCCTTGAAGATGGACGGAATCATGTGGGCGTGACTTCCTTGCTCATATGTATTATAGAGATTTAAGATTCAAAACATTTATTTGAATAGTTCTAGGTTATTAGAATCTCATTAGGGAATTGATTGGAATTGTTTGGTGTATTGCATGATGTGTGATGAGTGACGAATTACTTAGGCTCATGCATAATTAATTCATGAAAGGATTTAATATAAAAGATTGCATTTAGATTTGCTCAATTATGGCATGTATAACTAGGAAAATATGCATCTAGATCCTATTGTTTATTCATGCACTATATCGTGTTAACTTGTAAGCATAGTTTGGATTATATTTTCTATTATATTGTCTGATGCTTGATGTGATTGATATTGTTTGTAAAACAAAAATAAGACGATGGTTTATTAAGAATCCACGTACTGGTGCGATTGTCGAGTCGCAAGGCGGATCATAAGTATTCCCACCCGGAGCTGCCTTTGACAGCTCGAAGTCTTTGGGAGACAGTACGAGTCTAGATAAGTAGTCTCTCTTAAGCTATGATATTGAAATATGACTGATTTTAGATGATACCAGTACCTGAGGCCTCTATGATTACGATTAGATTGGATCACAAGAAATATCGAGAGGTATCTCAACCCTCTTCCGATCTTAGACTTCAACCAAAAACAAAATGAATGTTTGAAACGCCTAATGTTTGAAAGTAATTGTAATGTTTTTGGATTGGCTCTGTATAATGCATGTGATGTGTAGGATTGATTCACTGGGCTTTCGAGCTTACTCCCACTTTATTTTTCAAGTACATTTGAACGTAGAGTATGATGACTTATGTCAAAGGACTCACAGTTTAATTGGATGCCTCACTGGGGAGGTTGTCCGAGATAAGAGACTTGGAGGTCATATTTTATGTATTTTACTGGATTATTTTAATGTATTTACGTTCGTTTTAACTTTAGTTTGTTTTATCTTTAAATAATTTTTCTTGTTTAACATTTTGGTTTTAATAATAATTTTTAAAGCTATTCCACTGCATTGTTCGTGATTTATCTTGAAAAATCTGGTGAATGTATTGAGAAATTATTTTGATCTTTTGTTTTGTATAAAACACCTATATAGACATTGACTTGAAAGCTGATGGTTATGAATTAAATTTTGAAGAAAAAGATTTTAACAGAAGAAAAATTTTAGTAGCATATTGATTTTCAACGGACCACGATACGGAGGTCCGGTTGAAAATTGGGGTGTTACATCTGTTGTCCCTAACTGGTCTCGATCAATTGAGATTTAATTTGGTAAATTAGTCAAACTTTGTCAAAATTGGTCGATATGGTTAATTTTGGTCAAATTCGGTTAAAATGGGATATGTTTGGTCAATATAGGGTCAATTTGGTCAAAATCTCCAAAATTGTCATACTTAGTCCAATTTTATTTACATAGCCCTTATTGCACAATGAATTTCACAATTTTTCTTCGATCAAATGGTGCATTGAATTGACATGAAACTTTCCAGATTTACTTTATATTCCTAAACATTTACCATAATTCTAGTTTGAAATTTTTCCTATTTCATTTACTATAAGTTTTAAGTTGGTTATCAACCTTCTTCAGATCTAAAATTTCATGTGACAAGCAATCATATTTCATCTTTATTGACCTAAATGCCCATATCAGATTTAGACAAAATTTGATACACGTATTTTTTGGATATCCAGAAAGGTATCCACTAAATTTTAGCCCAAAACAATGAGATTTGGTAAATCAATTGATTTATTAAATTTTTAGTTGTGCAATAGATGTCCCCAAGTTCATGTATTTTCATAAATTTTAAGCATTATTTTCTCACATTAAATCTCTATTTTAAAGGCTATTTCTTTTATTGCTTGCAAGTATTTAGATTACAGAAACATTCCCCTTCAAAATCTATTCAAATAGTAAGGATAAAATGATCAAAATCCTACTCATACATTTTATGAAACAC
This sequence comes from Tinospora cordifolia, assembly GCA_030144865.1. Classification (NCBI taxonomy): domain Eukaryota; kingdom Viridiplantae; phylum Streptophyta; class Magnoliopsida; order Ranunculales; family Menispermaceae; genus Tinospora; species Tinospora cordifolia. The sequence continues at coordinate 5,862 of JAJIYU010002837.1, read as the reverse complement.
AAGATATGTATTTTATATAAACTTAAAATTTTTTGAAGTATCAGAACACCTAGGTAATAAGATAATTTGGCATACATGATAAATCATGACTATTGAAGATTATGATAAGAAATTTATACCTTCTTTTAGCCTTAGGTGTCAAGATCACGCACCCCAAATTGTAGCTCAAATGGACTCCTCTAACCACTTCAAAAGTTGTCCTAAAGTTACCTCCACGATTAGTTTCTACTGTAACAGGTTGCAACTAAACTACTTTGGCACCTTGTAAATCACAATCACAAGCTTAGTTTCTATCTTCTAATGATTGGAACTTGAAATCTACATATCAAAGATGGGAAAAGAAGGTTTTTACCTCAAAAGATGATTATGAAATGGCCATAGAAAAGCTCCAAATCTTGAAATCAACCACTTTGTCCTGTTGTTCCAGGTTTCAACTATGTCAAGGACCCTACCACGGTGACCATGTTTCTCTCCTATGGCTATGTGATTGGACGAAGGGAACGTGGGGACTTCGAGAGGGGTACGAAAGCTTTCCAATGGAGGTTTTCTCAACCTTGTTGGGTTTGGGATGAAGAAGACTAGGGGTGATGAAATGGTAGGTGTTGGAATGTTGAAAGGTTCAAAACATGACTTTGTTACATGTTATGGGCATCCTTGTATAGCCAAAACCTTTGCCATGTGGCCATCCACATAGCCCTTAGGTGGCCATGCAAGGAGCCTTGCTAGCCAAACCCACGTGGTCCAGCCGGTAGCTCTATTGAATGTCAAAATCATGGCCCCAATACTAGGGGTCATGCTGGTTTGATGAGGGGAAATTGAGAGGAAAGAGAAGAGAAAATGACAAAAAAAAAAAGGAGAGTGAGTGGGCGTGGACTGTCTAAGTGAATGGGCGTGGACTGCCCAAGCACCATAACCAAGCTGCATGGGGCGACTGGCCCGTGCTCTCAATTATTTATTTTATTATTATTATTATCATCGTCATCATCAACATTATTTATCTACCTTTTTCTAACTTTTTGCAAAATTGGTTTAAAATTTGTTTTTTTTTTTTAATTTCCACAACATTAGCTCAAATCTTTTTCGAATTTGTTTCGTTAATTCTAAAAATGTGGTCAAATCCATAAAATATATTACACCAAAATTGAGGGTTGACACTTTCAAAATAGACATTAGAGTAAAAAATGCTTTTTGAATGTAATCATCTATTTTGCTATCAAGATGATGTGACAAAAAATATAGGTCATAGACATGACCTATTTCTATAAGTTGCAATAAACAACTAACTAGATCATCATATAGAACCCAATGTCATAAAAATAAGAACATTTTATGGTTACATTAGAAATTGTTTTTTAATTTTATTACTACCAAGTTCTACATAAGATAGAAATTCATTTTATATTGATTATATAATACTTTTTTTTTTATATAAATGCAATTCATTTTTTTTATATTGAAGATACTTTGACTAATCATTAGCAATGAGTAAAGTAGTTTTAAAAATTAACCTCAACACTTTAATGTTTTACAAATAAGAATTTTTGACATGATTGTCTTTAATGTTATTAAAAATTACACAAATGCCACTAATTTTAAAATATTGACCTCCTTGCCCTATTTTTATCTAGTCGCATCTAGCAAGGTGTCACATCAGCGAGTGACACGGCAATAAGGTGACATACAACGGAAGGCATCTTTATAGAAAACATCTTCAATGTAAAAAAGCCAAAAAAAAAAAAACAAAAGAAGCAATAGAAGGCTTATTCCTTGAAGACACCTTTAGTTGAAGAGAAAACTAAGTTGTTTTCTATACATGAATCACCCACCTACCACCAGCACCAAGTAAGTACTCATTTGTCAACTAAATTTCCCCATAAGAATCACCATTACTTTTCCCCCCTTCAATCCATCTACAAAGTGCCTACTCCTCTCAGAAATCTCAAACCATTTACCACAACTTTTTAAAGGAGAAGTTCAAAAACACAAGTCCATTTGGATATTTCTTGCTATATTTTATATCTTATACATGTTTAAAACAGCAAGTATAAATAGTTTTATCTTCTTTCCCAGAATAATACGAAAAGTTGACTTAAAAACAATCTACATAAACTTCACAAATAAATAAAAAAGGTTTCAACCCAATAGGCCACCCAACTAAACAAGATTTCCACTTAACTTTCAAATGCCCAAAAAGATCAAACAAGCAAAACCGACCTCCCAACTTCAACTGACAAAACAGAACTTGAAGAATATTAAAAGGAAAAAGAAAAGAACAAAAAACCATAAACTTAAAATTCATTAGTTTTTTTCATTAATTTTCGACCAAATTCGATGTGAGTACTCATTGTTTTCTTTATCTCTCGCCTTTTCTGCTATCTCAATCCACTAAAACTAGCAAACTCGTTTTTTTTTCTTTTTATTTTGTTCTTTCTTTCATTTGGTAAGAGAGACAGTGGCAAGAAACTAAAAGGCAAACAAAATAAATTTTCAGCAAGAAAAAATAAATTTTAACTTCATAATTATTTCATCGTTTTCATTGTTTGATGAATGCAATTGCTCCGCATGAGTCAAAAGTTCCTGTGTCTTCCTCCCTTTTGCCTGTTCAAGCTCAATTGTTTGATCCCTTCTTTTTATTGGTTTTTTCTTCAATTGAAGGCATCTTTAAACTTAAAGAAATGTATCTTTTGTGAAGATATTTTTCATGTCATGTCACCTGATTGCCATAACACCTACTCATGTGATCTCGTTGGAGTTGACTATGTAAAAATAGGGTAAGAGGATCAATATTTTAAAATCAGTAATATTTATATAATTTTTAATAATTTTAAAAAGGATGAAGTCAAAAATCCTTACAAATAAACTATCATTTTTTTCCTAACGAGAATGAACGCTCATTTTCTTCGTAACCTGCGGATCCACCTGATAGTTGCTTTATCTTCTGTCAGATGTGGCACCCAACAGCAAGAACGCTGTCACTCTTACGCAGAATCCAGGAGGAATTTCTCGTGAAAGACATTAATAGCAAGAAAAACAACATTTATTTCCATTCCTCTCCATTCCCGTGACCCCTCTTTATGATCCCAACTTTATTTCACACACCCCTCCAACACGTATAAGTAACGTTTACCTCCACCGCTCACTCATTCAAATTCTGCCTCTCTCCCAGCATGACATTCCCAGCTCTACTCTTATTAACACTTCTCACATGGGCTCCTCCGGCATTCTCCTTCACCGTGATTTTGCCAGATTCCGGCACACCATCATCTGCCCTCGTCGATGCACCACAAACCGGATTCTCAATGAAAAGGAACGGAGCTCGAACCGATCCTCGAGAACAAGAAGCAGTGTATGAGATTATGAAGGCCACCGGAAACCAATGGGCTACTGATATCCCAGACATATGTCAAGGCCGGTGGCATGGAATTGAATGCATGCCGGACAAGGACGATGTCTACCATGTCGTCTCACTCTCCTTTGGCGCATTGTCTGATGACACTGCTTTCCCTACTTGTGATGAGAAACATGCTTCAATATCTTCTCATGTTACTAAGCTTCCTCATCTTAGAACCCTTTTTTTCTACCGTTGCTTTGGGACTTCTAACCCTCAACCTATTCCCACATTTCTTGGTCAATTGGGTCCAACCCTTCAAACATTGGTTCTTAGGGAAAATGGGCATGTGGGTCCGATCCCCAACGAGCTGGGCAATCTAACTCATTTGCGAGTCCTGGACTTGCACAGTAATAATCTCAACGGTTCCATTCCTATTTCACTTGGTCGACTCACTGGTCTGAGGTCGTTAGACTTGAGTGGAAACCGGTTAATGGGTGAAGTTCCAAATTTTAGCTTTTCAAATCTAAATATATTGGATTTGAGCCAGAATCTCCTCATAGGCCCAATTCCCTCCCGTCTTACCAACCCTCCATCCTTGATCAAGATGGATTTGAGTCGAAACCGCCTGTCAGGTCCAATACCTGATTCCATTGGGAACTTGAACAGCCTGATTCTTATGGATCTTAGTTACAATCAGCTCTCTGGTCCAATTCCAGTTGCCATTGGAAACTTGAATTCTCTTCAAGCTTTAATTCTTAGAGGTAACAAAATGGACTCAACGACAATTCCAGCCAATGGGTTTGATGGGCTAAAGGATTTGATGATTTTGATTCTATCAGACATGTCGTTGCAAGGGCCTATACCCGAGTCATTGGGTCGGTTACCTAGCATCCGGGTCATCCATCTAGATCAGAATAGTTTAAACGGGTCGATCCCCAGGAGCTTGCAGGACTTGAAAGAGTTGAGGGAGTTGAGGCTGAATGATAACCAGTTAACAGGTCGGGTACCATTCAGCAAAGAAATGGTTTGGAAGATGGGAAGGAAATTGAGGGTGAATAACAACTCGGGTCTTTGCTATGACCCGAGTAGTGGTTTAGAAGAAAGTCCGGGCTTGGTTACAGGTTCGGGTTTCTCATCTTTTTCAAGTATTGGGTACTGTGAATCTACACCGGCACCAACAAAAACAACAATGCACATGTCTACAGAAATGGGTCATGGGTCAAAACCCGATCCAAAATCTTCTGCTCCACGTCATGATCGATTATATGTTCGTTTTCATCTGTTTCTTTTGTTTTTGTGTTTTTTCGTACATTTGCCGTTATGAACTCTCCTTACCTTGTAAAGCTAAGTAATTACAATGCAATATATAAAATAGTTGATTTAGATTAACTTTTCTTTTTAACGCATATACGCGTGTTATTTATTTGGGCTCCGCTTAATTACACATGATAGCTAGCAAAAGAGAAATGTGTTTTCTAAATATAAATGGTGCTTCACAAAACATTAAAAGCTAGCAAAGTTTCAGCTGATCATATACATATTATGATATATATATATATAATGACGCTAATTAAAAATGATCGATCATATTAAAAATAGACTTGTAAAAGATTAATGTAAGTGTTTTTAAGAGTCGTAACCTCCTCTTTAAGGTTCCTTGAGAGAAATCATCTAATAAAATCAGATCAATGTAGCGAAAACTTGTTAAGGTCTAGTATTATTTCTATTATTTTAAATATTATGGGTGTGCGAACCTAACATGAAATTTATTCACACATAAATGCTTTTTTTTTATTGGTTAAAATCTTTGGCGGCCCTAACGTTCTTAGAATTTAGGTTTGAGTTCTATATTGTAATTTCCGTTTCTGGTACTTTTCTTTTATAACGGGAGCCTTGTGTTTTTCCCATGTTTAAGAAATACTTTTTAAATAAATAAATAAATAAATGTTAACTGTTATAAATAAAATATTGAATACTTTTGTAACTCCTCTGATATTTAGTATTATGTAATCTTTAAATCTCATAATGTCTAAATTAATTAGATTATTTAAATGTCATTATTATGATTGATGTAACCCCTCATTCTAAAAATATTATATAAAGAGGTCTTGTGTCTCATAGAAATTATCAACAAAGAGAACAATTCTCTCTTGGACAACTTTCCACTCTCTGTAGTGTTCTTGAGTTTTCTTCCTTTTCTCTTGAAGAAATTTTTACTTTTTTTAATTTGTTCTAGTTTGATTCATAATACAATTATCAGCATGAGCTATCTCTTCAAGATCAACTTCGAAGGCACAAGAGTTTGGAAAGAAAATGTTTGAAGGTATACTTTGATTTATATGATTAAATATTTGAGTAGTATATTTTGTTTGCACAAGTTTGATTATTTATATATATGTCGGGACCCCTTCCCTAGGCTAAAGGGCGACCCGACCGGCACGGCGGCTCAACGAACTGACTCATCGAGTCGAGTCTTCCCAGCCGCCGTTAAGCCTTCCCAGCCTCGACATCCATGCCACATCAGAGTAATT
>JAJIYU010002836.1:0-28835 GCA_030144865.1 Tinospora cordifolia | reverse complement strand
GCTATGTGCTCACCCCTTCCTTCTATTTTTCAGGTAATTAAATTACATGAAGACCATGAATATTAGTTAGATTCTTTTTTGGAAAGTTTTTAATTTCTATGTGAGGGCATGTTGCCCAAGTTTTGAATCTTCCGCTGTAATAATTTTTCTTCAAGATCAAATTATGTACTCAATTTTATTTAATTAATTGAGTTTATGAATTTTATTTATTTCTAGTATTATTGCTTTATCAAATTCTTAAATTTAAGTGATGTACTGTCAAATACGATTAAGGCATGAAATGAGTAAAATAGAGAGTCAAGAGTGTGTCACTTGTAAAGTAACACCGGCTTGACCCACCTTGTGGTAAAGTCCAAATTGAAAGAATTTGGGGGTTGGGGCGCTACACCGGTATCATACATGACATCCATGACATTTTCATAAAAGAATTTGGAACTTACCAATAATCTAGTGTATGCTTTCACGTGGAATGAACTTGAGCTGTTCACACATTTTCATTTTTCCTTCATCATGTAGCCTCGTAGTTTGTGTAGTGAACAATTGTAGCTATTTAGTTAGAGTTTTAGCAAAGATGACTCAAATAGACACCTACATAATCATCCTATTCTATCATCTATGTTCTCGCTACAAGCTCTCCCAAACGGACTGGATCACGGCTTCTAAAGTCTAGTCAACAACTCTTACTACTGTCTATCATAACTGACTAATATAGTTGTGGCACCTACTTAATCACACCTATGGTGTCACTATTATCTACAGGCTTTTCACCATTTGCTCCCAATTCTGAGAGTGACCTCTAATAGAATATCACTCTCTTGAAGATCTCAGTTATCATTTCTACCATTCTTATTGCCTTTGCTTATGCTCCTGGAACAAGATCACTATCACTTCTATGTTCCGGCTTGTTTCTACTCTCATCTCGAGCCGTTGTCCTCTTGATACTATCTATAAGTCAAATACGTGGTTTAATATCCAATAGTTTTTTTTTTGTTTTTTTTACACAATTTCCCTTTTATCAGATAATGTCTAGATGTTCTTATGTAAAAATCCAGATCTTAATATATACTTGTCTTCCTCAACATTCGAATATGGTGATTTATAACAATCACCACTTGTTTTAATCCACCTATACCCTTGTCGCATTTATCGAGCTAGATTGACTTTAGGTGCATTGTCTTTAAGTTTTCGTTTTATTTAAGTTGTCTAGAAGTTTATGCTTCTAAGTCGACGACATTTCGTCTATTTCTGGATACCGGAGTTTGGGTTATATTACTTAAATAATCAAACTACATATATAAGAAACAATCGATCCACCAACAACCAAGCAAACAATACATGTTAGCATAATGCAATCCCGAAGCTTCCATCTGTGCTTCCAGGTTCGTGTGCCCCATCGCACACTCGCCCTTCCACATAGACTTTCACCCAGAGTTACATTACACCCAACCAATGGTGTAAGTGTCTCGATATCCATGACTGCAACTATCCCACCATTTTTTATCGAGCTCTTAGTTAAAAATAGTGTGATTGTGCACCCATAGACGTGTTCTAAGGTTGATGTAAGCCCTACTATACTGTACCGCCCCATCCAGTACAATACAGTGTGTACGAGTTCAACTAAAGAAATCGATCACTCACCAAACATGGTCCGTCATTCTTTGAATTCAGGATTCCTCCATACCCCCAAATCCCTATGCACCCCATCCTACATAGAGACCAGAGATACATGCCCCTCCCAAATTTGGGTCCTGACCAAACAAGTGTGCGTTCAAACACATTATCAGTCTCTAGCCTACGCCCTAAAAGTTTTTATTTTATTTATGATCCACTGTACTCCCAAGACAACACTCGGTCTCTACCTAGACTAGGGTCTCAGTACTTTACTTGGCTCCATGTCCTTTGGTCGGATTTCCAAGTTTGACTCCATAAAACATCTATGTGATACCACCGTCTCAAGTTTTTGACCTTTCCCAAGTAGTGCTCAACCTACAGGGCCAATTACTAGTACTTATGCCACCTTGGGCCTTTCCCAAGTAATACTCAACCTGCAGGGCCAACTATCAGTACCGTAGTCAATTTCTTCTTCAGTTCTTGGAATGATTGTTCGCACTTCTCATTCCAATCAAACTTAACTCCCTTCCTAGTCAGCTTGGTCATAGGTTTTGCCAGTTTGGAAAAATCTTGGATGAACCTTCCGTAGTACCCAGCCAGGCTTAAGAAGCTCCTGATCTCTGTAACTGTCTTAGGTTACTTCTAATCCATAACTACTTCCACTTTTTCTGAGTCTACAGAGATGCCTTTTGCTGACACTACATGGCCAAGGAACTTGACCATCTTTATCCAGAACTCACACTTGCTGAACTTGGCATATAATTGATGCCTTCTGAGTGTCTCCAACACTATCTACAGGTGTTCTAAGTGTTTAGCCTCTAACTTGGAGTATATTAGGATGTCATCTACGAATATCACCACAAACTGGTCAAGATACTGTCTAAACACTCAGTTTATCAAGTCCATGAATGTTGCTAGGGCATTGGTCAAACCAAAGGGCATCATAATGAACTTGAAGTGTCCGTATCTTGTTCTAAAGGTTGTTTTGTGTACATCAGACTCTTTGATTATCAACTGGTGATATCCCGACCTCAGATCAATCTTTGAGAAATGAGTTGCTCCTCTCAATTGATCAAATAGGTCATCAATTCTTGGTAAAGGATATTTATTCGTCACCGTAGCTTGGTTCAACTTCCGATAATCAACACAAGTTTCATAGAACTATCCTTCTTCTTTACAAACAACATCGGAGCTCCCCAAGGTTCACTCGGCCTGATGAATCCTTTCTCTCGGAGTTCGTCGAGTTGTGACTTCAAGTCAATCAGTTCTATCGGTGCCATTCTATAAGGAGGTATGGCTATTGGGTCGGTTCCAGGGTGAAGTTCAATCTTGAACTCTATCTCTCTAGCGGGTGGTAGTCTAGGTAAGTCATCTAGGAACACATCCTCGAGCTCACTAACTACTACTAGGTCTTGTATCCTCTTAGTTCAATAGGTTCTTCTTCAGAGAGTTCCTCAAACTCATTCTTCTGCCTTAAGCAACTCAACATGGCTATGGTTGGACTCCTCAATAGTTTTCGCATATCCCCATTGATTCTATAGGTTTCCCCAGAAGGTAGGGTTATGGTAACTTGTCTTTTAGCACAATCTATCTAGGCTTGGTACTGGTCCAACCAATCCATCACCAAGATTACATCATAGCCATAAAAGGTAAGGTACATAGAGATCTACTGTTATGAGTTTATCCCTGAACCTTAGGTCACAACTACACATTATTTTTGAAGTCACAGTGGTCCCTAATGGTGTGGACACATTCAATGTTACAGGTAGTGTTTTCGTCACAAGTTGTAATCTATCAGCTAGTTATTCAGAAATAAAGGATTTAGAGGCACTCGAGTCAAATAACAATTTTACGTTAATATTAAACAACAAAAATGTACCTTCCATTACAGGGACTTGGTTTTCCTGAGCCTCAACAGTGAACATTCTGGCCTGTTTCTGCCCACGACCCTGGTTATGCCCCTGATTGGCATTCGGTTACTGTTGCCTCCTCCCTACTCTGGCTGTTGCTAAGGAGCTCGAGCCTGTGCATTAGGACAATCTCTAACTAGATGACCCTTCTAGTTGCACACAAAACAAAGCCCTTGCTTCCTTGCTTGTTTCCTTGACTTGTTCTTAGCTTGCCCCTGTTTCTGTGTAGTGGTGCTTTCCCACCATTCTTCCTTTTCGTCTGAGCCCCTTGATCATTTTCAATCCCAGTCCTCTTATTCTTCCCCCCTCAACCTTTGTTCCAGGTTGAGTTCGTATTCCAGTGTTACGACCTTCTCTACGACATCTTTGTAAGTCTTTAGGCCCAGTGTCTTCACTATCTTTTAGATCTCCATCTTGAGACCCTGTGCGAATCGATTGGCCTTTCTTTTTTCTTCCCTAATCAGATCTGGGGAGAATTTGGCCAGTTCGGTGAACTTCCTCTCATATTCACTACAGTAATGTCCCTCTGATTCAGTCAAACAAAGTCCTCTTGTAGCTTGCTTAAGGTTGCTTTTGGAAAGAACTTTTATAGAAGATTTCTGAGAAGTTCTCCCAGCCCATGTTATCCACATCTGTATTAGGGTCTATCCTCATCATACACCACCAACTTCTGGCTGGCCCTTTGAAGTAGTGCGTGGCTGGTGCCACTCATCTCGACCTCGTTACCTTACGTACATTGAGAATTTTCTCCATCTCTTGGTACTGATAGTTCGCGGAGATGCAATCAATAGTCCCATCAAATGAAGGTCTGTTTCTCATCTTCCAAGCCTTCCTGAGCCCTTTGATGCTCAGGGTCTTGGGCCATAGGTGCTGGTTGTTGAACCTGAGCGAGTTCAGGTACTTGTGGCTGAGGAGCCGCCTGAGGGATTATTTGTGGAAGTGCCCTCAATAGTTGATCCAGCACCCTCTGCAACATCTCATTCATCATGGCTTCCATCCGTGCCTCCATTCTAGAAGGCAATTCTTGTTCCCGTTGCCCAATTTTATTAGAGGTGGTGGATCGAATAGCATACCTTCTTGTCCCAACCATTGTCTACAAATCGAGTAAGTCGTCAGTATTTGCTTCATCAATCATGGCTCTAAATTCATGTCTCTAGGTTCTCGATTTGTTCAATGGCCTAAAACTTTTTCTTCTAGGTTCTTTTTATGCATGGGTATGAGATTTGGTCTCAAAGCAATTAAACATTACATCATGCATATTAGACAAACATACAATCAAGCTAGCACAGTAAGGTTCCAAGCTTCCACTTAAGCTTTCGGGTTCAAGTGTCTCATACCACTCTCCCCTTTCCACTTAGGCTTTCACCCAGAATAGAACCGCACCCAAACAATTTTGAAAATTATTCGATAACTAAGGTTCCCGAGCTCGGTATACTCCATGGCCCCATACCAGCGAGCATAGAGAAACTCGTTTTTCTAGAGTTACTGATCAATCACCACACATGGTCCATCATTCTTCGAGTCCACGCTTCCTTTATATTCCTGAATTCTTATGCATCCCATACTACATAGAAACTGAAATATATAGAAGCTTCTTGATCCCGTGTCCTGATCAAATAATTTTCTGTTTTCAAACAAGTTTCGGTCTCTAGCCTATGTCCTTGAAGGTCGTTTCATAAATAAAAATTGTAACCTTGACCAATTGTTCAAATTTTTGGATATGTTGTCCCCTTAGGTGGTTCATATCATCTTACTTCATTTCAAGTTGTTTTGGGTCCCTAAGGGACACTAAATGAGAGTTTTGAAACCTACCAAATTTAGCCCTGAAATGAGTCCGGTTTCATTTTGCAGCCAAATTTCACTGAACAAATGATAAATTTCATTTAATTGAGTACAAAGAATTTAGGATATTACACTATGTCACCTTGGGATGCTCTAGTATTGTGTGTGGAAAAGAAGGATGGAAGCCTCCATCTATGCATTGACCATCGATAATTGATGCAATACCTGACAGTTTTGTACAAAATTCGATTAAATAAAATAATTCAATTTTGAGTAATTATTAATATTTTGTTACATAAATTATGTATATTTTAAGGTATAATACAAAGTAAGAAAAATAAAATGTATTTTGGTGCAACATTAAAGCATCCAATAATGAATATAAATATAAATATATATAAACTTGTTTAAATTATTAGGTAAAAAAATAAATAGATAGTTATGTGTATTTATAAATGAAAAAAAAATATATAGATATTTTGGCCCATGCGCAAAACCAAAATCACACATGGGCAATGCGTGCAAAATCAAAATTGCGCACGACCCATGAGTGATAAAAAAATATATATATATATATATAAAAAGAAAGAAAACAAAAGAAAATCGAAAACAAAATAAAAAAAGCCCTAGAAAACCCTAAAATCACACGTACAACTAGGGGTAGGGGTGGCAATTCGTATCATCGTGTCATAAATGGGTCGTGTCATAAAAAAGTCATGTCATATATATTGTAAACGGGTCGTGTCATAATGGGTCATGTTGCAACCATGTTTATAATCATGTACCTGTATATGACCTATTTAACTTTTTATAATCAATTTTTAAAATAAATTTTTATAAAAAATATTAATAAAAATATAAAATATATTAAAAATAAATTAAAATTTTCAAAAATTATATCTAAAAAATAAATAAATAAATTACACTATCAACAAATTAATAAATATATTAATTTTAAATGAACTTATTTATAATTTATCTCTTAACTTATGCATAATCGTGTTATTTTCAGGTTTATCAGGTTAACCTGTTTATGACCCGTATTTAGTCATGTCTAATTGTGTTTGACCCATTTTAACCCAAACCCATTAAGTTCGTGTCGTGTTCGTGTCGGGTTATTGTGTTGTGTCACAAATTGCCACCCCTAACTAGGGGGCTTGAGGGGAGGCATGAAATATGAGAAAATGAAAAGTTTTCAATCAAAAAATACCCAAGAATGACAAATCTAACCCTAAGAGTGATTACCTTTCAAATTTTGTATGAAATGAAATAAAATGACATGTATCACTTAACTAATCAATTCATCAGAAATTCATTTCATTTATCTATTTAGTGCTCATTTACCCAATATGACCCAGGGAAAAGAAATGATTAAAAAACCCCTAGCCAAATGCTATATTGACAATTTTCGTCTAATTTCAAATATTATATAAATATATGGGAAATAATCTCAATAAAGAAAATGGACATAATCCTAAATAAAAGAGAACAGAAATTGGGGTTGCAAGAAAATTAGGAAGTTCACTTAATAAATTAGACTATAGTATAGATTGCAATATTAGCAAGTTAACCATATTATAGAAATATAGGTAATAATAGAAACCCAAATTCGGTACATACTTGACGCACATGTAGAATGGCATGAAGAGTGACATGAAATGTAAATGGAACACACGAGGTGTGGGTTGACTAGAAGTTGACGATGTCAGAAATGTAATAAACATAACCTCACCATGGCTCGACTGGAATGAACAAATGGTATGGTGTGTAAATATCAATTGTAAATTGTGGCACGATAGTCTCAAATATTAGGGGGACGACAAGTTTGGTAATGTAGTACCCTGAAAAATCTAGTACTTAATGAAATAAGAAATTCAATATCAATTTGATGAAATTTGGGTAAGAAATGAAATTAGGGCCATTTTAGGGGCAAATTTAGCATGTCCAAAATCTTCATTTAGTGACCCTTAAGATGTCAAAATGACCTAAAATTTTATGAGACGACATTAACTAATCAACTAAACAACATATCCAAAAATCAGTCCAATTGGCCAAGAATTGGATTTTCAGTTGCCTAATACCCTTCACTGGAGTCTAAATTAGGAAAGTAAATGAAATGAAGATCACCTTAGTCAAAAAATGGTTTGAAAATATGTATTAATCTATTATAAACACAAAAATATAGATTTAAGTCCTAAATTCTTATTATATAAGGAAATATGAATTTTTATTAAATTCATGTGGACCCATGAATGCATGACCACCCACAAATGATCAAGTGCACCCATATCCCATACACCCCAAAATCGGCCACATGTGTGAGTATGAGTGTGCACACATGTGAAGGAACCTAAATAGAAATTTTTAAAAGTTTAATCCATGCTCACAAGGGAACCCTAGCTACCACACACAAGAAGAAACCAAAGAAACAAGGACAAAAAAGTTTCCTAAACCCAAAAACACACTATCTTGGCGTAAGTGTGAGGATTAACTTTACATCCTTAAACTTCAAACCCTAGCAGTCCGCTTGTGATTTGTGTGCAAACCTAGCCGTCACACATGAGGGGAAACCCTAATCAAAGTAGCCAAAACCAGGCCCCCTTATGTCTTGAAAAATCTATATAAATGCCCCTTGTGCACACCTATTCTTAATCCCAAAGTAAAGAATGACACTTCCTTTTTTGCTTGTTCTAGTCCTCTTCTTGGCAACCTTTTCTCACTCTCTTGTGTTCTTCAGTGATTTTTAGAGAAAAGTTAAGATTTTAGATTTATTTTACATTCTTTAAGTTGTTGGTTTTCTTGAAGTGCATAGAAGAAAGGAGCATTTGCCAAATTTTCTACAAACAAGCAACTAAGGTGGATGAGATTTCCTACACTTCTACTTTACTAGTTTGAGTTTCTAGCATGTTCATGCATCTTTTATTTTCAGTTTAGCATATTTATTTTCAAATTTTTACATGTTTGATCATGATTTAGATTTTAATTATCATGTATGCATGTTTTAAGTATTTATGATATCATGCTATGCCTACTTTTTATGATTAGGTTTAATTTGAATTATAAAGCATGTAATGTGTTGTTTTCATGCTTTTTGAATGTTTTATTCTTAATTTTACTATTCTGATTTTTTTATTCAAGAATATGTGAGAATTAAATTTAAGACTTTGAAGTCATGAACCACATATTGTCATAGCAATTTAAATGATGCTATGAGTATTCTTTACATATATTAAGTGCATATGGGGCTCATTACTATGTGTGGATGGGTATAACCCACAGTACTTGGAATTTAAACATGAGATCCTTATTCCAATGGAATATGACAAGATGAATTGTCTTTCCATCCAAGAATGGAGTAATTTGATAAGAACATCAAGGGATTAGAATCTCTTTTAGTCTTAATGTCGACAATAACCAAAGATATTGTTTGAATAGCCTAATTGTTTACAAGTGTTTGAATTTGGATGTGCTTTTGATTTGAATTAGTAACTTAATTGTTTATAGAATGATCCAAGGCTATGTACCCCTTCCCCTCTTATTTTTCAGAAAATTGAATTATGAAGACTACTAAGTACTTGATAATATTTTAAATTTGGAAAGTTTATATGTAAGGGCATGTTGCCCAAAGTTTAATTATTTAAATTAAGACTTTCGTTGAATTTTAGTTTTTAATTTGAGTTTGTACTCTTTTATTATTTGAAATTCAAATATGTACTTCTTTATTTTATTGAACATATAAAGATTGGAGCATTTCTTTTATTCCCTTGTGATAGTCTTATTAAATTAAAGATTAAATTGTATGGATTGTGTGCTCATTATGAATTAATAAGAATTTGGGATATTTAAAATAGAATGTGATGCAAGTTGTGTACTTGTAAATGTAATACCGGCCTGACCCGCTTGTGGTTAAGTCCAATTGAAAGTCTCGGGGGCTGGGGTGTTATAGGTAAATAGCCTGGATTGCAAGGTTCAAATGATAGCATAATATATGAGCAATATAATGAAATAAAACTTATAGCAAACTTATATATATAGCAACATATTTAAGGAATAGGAAACTTTGATATATATATATATTGTGATAAGTAAATAATAGGAAATTCAGATATTAGAAAATAAAATAAAATATAGATTTTCTAATTGATGAGTGTTTATTAATAAATGTTTATTAGTTTAATAAAGATATGGGTTGCAAATTTATATAATAGCAAGTCTCCAAATACAGACAAAAACACAGGATAATTGCAATATATATATATATTATAATACCTCAAAATTCTGTCAACAAAAGTTATAAATGAAATAAAAAAAATTCTAAGGCAAATGAAAGTGTGTTAATAGAAATATCAATTAAATAGAATTAATTATAAAATTTAATGAGCTGCTTTCATTTATTAAGAAATAAAGAATAGGAATAAAAATATATACAGGTATAGACATATATTTATAGGGTAAATTATGTGAAAATATAATAGGCATGTTAAATATTACATATTATAAGAACATGTATATAGAAAAATATACATAAATGAATAAAAATGAAGTATGCTTATATTTATAAAAAAATAAGTATAAGTATGAATTACAAAAAAAATGAAAATGAAAGGAATATAAAATATATAGGCAAATAAAGAAACGAAAAAAAATAGAGAAATAGGGATTTTTAATTGTTGGCAATATTAAATAAATACAATATTAAATAATTAGAAAGGAAAAATATTAATAAGTCCATAAAATAGAATGATTTGTGCAATAAAACCAAATTTTTATCAATTAGAAAGTGTCTAATTAGCAAAATTCGGATAATAGCAACCTTAGAAAGTGATTTTGGTATTATAAACTGCATCCAACGGCCAAAAATACATCATCCGCACAATCTACGATCTCACGGTCATGATCAAAACCAAAACCGGTGCCCGGATGTACCGAATCAGAAAAATCCAACGGCCCACGTTCAACCCATCAGATCCAACGACTCATGGCTCAGGCTCAAATCATGATCGCGAACGTGCTGCAATATAGGAACATTCAACGAGCCAGATTAGAGGCACAGTCGGAGATCGCGAACACACTACGATTGAGGATCATTCGACGGCCCAAATGGAATTCGTTGATCGCGATCGAGATCCGCACACCGTGATCGATGCGCATCTGATAGCTCAGAAAGACCCGTTCCAATCAATTGCGATCCGAACGCCGCGCTCGAGGAAGATCCAACAACTCAGATTGAACTTGTATGATCTGTGATCGAGAACGATCCGACGACCTGGATCGTTTGCTCCGAAATAAAAATGAAAAATCTGAATAAAACTACTAAAAATGTTTCCAAAAATCCAAAAAAATGGTTTCTAAATTCCAAAAATTGCTTAAATACACTTGCTATTCTCCTATACTTGGGAGGCACGAAATTTTGAAGAATTGGCAAGTTTCTTACAATGAGAACACCACAAACTTGCCATTCTATGCACTTTTGAAACCTATATAAATCCCCCCATGCTCACAATTCAACTCATCCCAAGAAACAAGAGTTGAGATTTCCTCTTGTTCTCTAAGCCCTCTTCTTGGCACCCCTTCTCACCTTCTTTTCCCTCTTGTGTGTGAGAAGTTCTTGGTTTGGGGATTCTTCTTGGGTGATTTTCTTAGTGCTTGAACATTGGGAGCTCCTGTCTAAACTTTGGGGGAAACTACATCTCAACGTGGAAGTGATTTCTCTTACACCCCTTTTTCTTATTCAAAGTTCTAGCATGTTCATTGGTTGTTTGGCTTTTGAAATCAAGAATAATTTTAGTTTAAGCATTCTAAAATATATTTCAGTTTTAGATTTGATTCTTGTTTGAATTTATGCATGCATAATAATCATGCCATGTTTAGTATCATGCTTAGGCTTTATTTTAAAGTATGATGCATGATTTTGATTATTTCATGATTAAATTTTTAGTTTCATCATATGCTGAATTTATCTAATTTAGCTTCATGTTCTGAAATTTATCTTATGATTCAAGAAATTATGATTTAACAAAGGCGATGGTGATAAAAACCACGTACCATCATAACAAACGTGTGGGTTGCTATGGATGTTCTTTTCATGTGATTAGTTCATATGGTTCTAAGACCAAAGTACTTGGTTGGCGGGTAAAGTCTCTTAAGTTCCAAAAGTCCAATGAAATTGGCTACGATAGGTTATAATTCACTATAAGGAGGTACTTTGTTAAGAACATCAAGGGCTTCAAAACCCTTTTGGTCTAAAATCTCAACTTTAAACAAATGGATGCTTGAAACGCCTAATGTATGCAAGTGTTTGAAATATGAATGTGTTATTGATTTGAATTTGAAAAATGGTTGTTTGAAAAAGATCCACTGAGCTTTGTGCTCACCCCTTCATCTTCTTTTTTAGGAAATTAAATTGTGAAAACCATGGAATTTGGATTTTAGCAAGTTTCTATTTTCTTAAAGTTTTTTTTAATGTAAGGGCATGTTGCCCAATTTTGAATAAGTCTTCTGCCGAAATTTTATTTTATTTTAAAGGTTATGAATTTCTTTGATCAACAATGTAATAGTTTACATTATAAAGTTATGTACTTTCTTTTTATGAATAAAGAAGTTAAATTTTTCTCTATCTTTAATTACCTTAATTTTATTGAATAATATTTGTATTCTTGAACCTATTCTAAGGCATGAGGTATTGAAAAATAGAAAGTCAAGTGTGTGTCACTTGAAAAGTAAGATGACCCAACTCGCCAAATGGTTAAGTCCACTGACAAAGAATGGTGGTTATGTCCAATGCTTAAAGATGCGGGGGTTTGGGTGTTACAAAGGTGGTATCGAAGCCTAGGCTTTAGATGCCTTGGGCTAAAAATAAGAAGTTAAGCCTAAACATGTGTTGATTAGGCTAGAAATAGAAAGTCAAACATTAGTTGCTTGACAAAGAATTAGAGACTCAAATTAGGGTTTCACATTGAATTAGATAGAAATTTTAGTGACAAATACTGACAAGGTGTTAAATTTATAGACAGGGGCTGGAACAAGAAGGTACACCACTCGATCCAACTCCTCTAATGAGACCGAACAACGAGAACCAGAACTGCCTGTTGGAATGGAGGCGCGGATGGAGGCAATGATGAATGAAATGTCGCAAAGGGTGCTGGAACAACTGCTGAGGGTACTTCCATAGATAATCCCTCAGGTAGCACCACATCCTCAAGTACAGGAACCTACCCAGGTTCAACAGCCAGCACCTGTGGCCCAAAATCCTGAACATCAGAGGGCTCAGGAGGGATTAGAGAACGAAAAATAGAGGAAAATGCTGATAGAGCTACAAAAGCTCCATCCTCCTTCATTTGATGGGACCACAAACTGCATCTCGGTAGACTACTGGTATCAAGAGATGGAGGAAATCCTCAATGTGCTGAAGGTAACTGGGTCAAGACAGGTGGCACTAGCCACGCATCACTTTAAGGGACCAGCCAGGAGTTGGTGGCGAATGATGAGGATGAACCCAAATACAGATGTTGATGCTATGAGCTGGGAGAACTTCACAGAGATCTTCTATGAAAAGTTCTTTCCAGAAGCAACCCTGAGCAAGCTACAGGAGGATTGTGTTCGATTGAATCAAAGGGACATGACTGTAGCTGAGTATGAGAGGAAGTTCACTAAACTGGCCAAATTCTCACCAGATTTGATCAGGGAGGAGAAAAGGAAGGCCAATCGGTTCGCACAAGGTCTCAAAATGGAGATCCGGAAGATTGTGAAGACTCTAGGCCTGAAGACTTACAGGGATGTCGTAGATAAGGCCCTAACTCTGGAGCAAGAACTCAACTTGGAACAAAAGTTGAGGGGGAAGAATAAGAGGCTTGGGAATGAAAATAATCAAGGGGCTCAAAAGAAAAGTAAGAGTGGTGGGAACACATCACAGAAACAAGAACAGAACAGGGATGAGGCATGGGAACAGGCTAAGAGACTGAGATTGTGCTACTTATGTAGACAGAGGGGACATATTGCTAGAAACTGTTCGACAACATCAGCTCAGGTTCCCCAGCAATAACAAAATACTCAGGGAGGAGGTCAGAATGGGCGTCTTCAAGCCAGACAGAATCAAAATGCTAATCAGGGGCAAACCCAAAGCCGTGGTCAGAACCAGGCCAGAGTGTTCGTGGTTGAGGCCTAGGAAGACTAGGTCCCTGCAGTGGAAGGTACGTTTATGTTATTCAATGTTGCTGTGAAACTATTGTTTGACTCGGGTGCCTCTAAATCCTTCATTTCTGAAGAACTAGCTGATAGGTTACAACTTATGACAAAAACAATGCCTATAACTTTAAATGTGTCCACACCAATAGGGACCACTGTGACTTCAAAAAGAATGTGTAGTTGTGACCTAAGGTTTGGGGATAAACTCTTAACAATTGACCTATGTACCTTACCTTTTTATGGATATGATGTGATCTTGGGGATGGATTGGTTAGACCAGTACCAAGCTCAGAGAGATTATCCCAAAAGACGAGTGACCATAACCCTACCTTCTGGGGAAACCTATAGAATTAATGGAGATATGCGAAAATTACCGAGGAGTCCAACCATAGCCATGTTGAACTGTCTAAGGCAGAAGGAAGAGTTTGAGGAACTCTCGGAAGAAGAGCCTATGGAACCAAAGAAGATTCAATACTTAGCAATGGTTAGGGAGTACGAGGATGTGTTCCTAAATAACTTACCCGGATTACTGCCTGCTAGAGAGATAGAGTTCAAGATTGAACTTCACCCTGGAGCCAACCCTATAGCCATACCTCCTTACAGAATGGCGCCAGTAGAATTAATTGAACTGAAAGCTCAACTGGATGAACTCAGAGAAAAAGGTTTCATCAGGTCGATTGAATCACCTTGGGGAGCCCCCAGTGTTGTTTGTGAAGAAGAAGGATGGTTCCTTGAGATTGTGTGTCGACTACTGGAAGTTGAACCAAGCTACAGTAAAGAAGAAATATCCTTTACCAAGGATTGATGACCTATTTGATCAATTACGAGGAGCCACACATTTATCTAAAATTGATCTTAGGTCGGGATATCATTAGTTGAGGATTCGAGAATCTGATATTCACTAAATGACCTTTTGAACAAGGTATGGACACTTCGAGTTCACCGTGATGCCCTTTGGTTTGACCGATGCCCTGGCAGCTTTCATGAATTTGATGAACCCAGTGTTCAGACAGTACCTTGACCAGTTTGTGGTGGTATCTGTGGATGACATTCTGATCTACTCCAAGTCAGAGGCTAAACATTTAGAACACGTGCAGATAGTGTTGGAGACACTAAGAAGGCATCAATTATATGCCAAGTTTAGCAAGTGTGAGTTTTGGATGAAGACGGTCAAGTTCCTTGGCCATGTAGTGTCGGCAGAAGGCATCTTTGTAGATCTGGAGAAGGTGGAATCAGTTATGAATTGGAAGCAACCTAAGACAATTACATAGATCAGGAGCTTCTTAGGTCTAGCTGGGTATTACAGAAGGTTCATCCGAGATTTCTCCAAACTGGCAGAACCGATGACCAAGCTGACCAGGAAAGGAGTTAAGTACGATTGGAATGAGAAGTGTGAGAAATCATTCCAAGAATAGAAGAGGAGACTGACTACAGCCAGTATCCTAGTCACTCCAAACCCATGGTGTTACCTATACCCTCTATATTGATGCTTCACTAAATAGACTTGGAGCAGTGTTGATGCAGGAAAGACAAGTAGTCGCTTATGCTTCGTGACAACTGAATGCCCATGAGAAGAATTACCCAACTCACGACTTAGAACTAGCGGCCATTGTGTTTGCCCTGAAGATTTGGAGACACTACCATTACGACAAGAAATTTGATCTATTTTCAGATCACAAGAGCTTGAAGTACATCTACACCCAGAAGGAGTTGAACCTCAGGCAACGGAGATGGATGGAGTTTTTGAAAGACTATGATTTTCAACTACACTACCATCCGGGGAAGGCCAATGTAGTGATTGATGCCTTGAGTAGGAAGTTCAACATATAGGAGGAGGAGAAAGGTCAGATGTACCAGTTGATTGATGATTTTAGGTTGGGCGTGACCCTGAATGAAAAGCAAGCCTACCTCTACACAATGTCTTGTCAACCAGATCTCCTGCACCAGATCAAGGATGAATAGAGACAAGACAAATGGCTTACCAATTTGATTGAAGGAGTTACACAAGGAAAGCATACTGACTTTAGGTTAGATGCTGAGAATATCCTAAGGCTCAGGGAAAGGATATGTTTACCTCAGAATGGGCCCAGTAAGCAGATTATACTTGATGAAGCCCATCAGACTAAGTATGCCATGCACTCAGGCGGGGACAAGATGTACCAGAACCTTAGGAAAACCTACTGGAGGAGAGGAATGAAGAGGGACGTGGCTAAGCATGTCTCTAAGTGCTTAACGTGTCAACAAGTGAAAGCAAAACACTAGAAACCCTCTGGAATGTTACAACCACTCCCTATCCCGGAATGGAAGTGGAATAACATTGCCATGGATTTTTTCAGTGTTTACCCAGAAACCAAAAAGGAGAAGACACTGTTTGGGTTATTGTGGATCGTCTCACCAAAGTGGGTCATTTCCTGCCAATCAGATCCATAGACCAAGTCAGTAAGCTGGGAGAACTATATGTGAAGGAAATAGTAAGGTTGCATGGTGTACCCAAGACTATTGTCTCTGACAGAGACTCTCGCTTCACTTCACAATTATGGCAAAGTCTACAGAAGGAGATGGGTACTAAGCTCACCATGAGTACAACATTTCACCCTCAGAAGGATGGTCAGTATGAGAGAATTATCCAAATTTTAGAGGATATGTTGAGGTCTTGTGTTTTAGACTTTAAGGGGAACTGGAGCAAGTATTTACACCTGGTGGAGTTTGCCTATAACAACAGTTACCAGGCAAGCATAAAGATGGCTCCATTCGAGGCCCTCTATGGGAGACCTTGTAGATTACCTGCCTGTTGGGCTGAGCTTGAAGATCATGTATTAACTGGGCCAGACCTAGTAGAAGAGATGAGCAACCAAGTCAACTTAATACAAAAGTGACTGACTACTGCACAAAGTCGTCAGAAGAGTTATGGTGACAAGAGGAGGAGACCACTAGAGTTCCAAGTTGGGGACGAAGTATTTCTAAGAGTCACTCCACAGAAGGGTATCAAAAGGTTTGGATTCAAAGGGAAGTTATGTCCAAGGTTTGTAAGACCGTTTGAAATACTTAGAAGAATCGGGGAATGTGCTTACGAGTTGGATCTACCAAGCCGAATGACTTCAGCTCATAACGTGTTCCATGTCTCCATGTTGAGAAAGTATGAACCTGACCATTCTCACATCAGCCATTGGGAGGAAGTGAACATTCAGGATGATGCTACCTACGATGAAACGACGGTTAGAATCCTTGATCACAAGGTACAAAATCTGAGATCTAAGGATATTCCCCTTAGTTAAGGTGTTGTGGAAGCATCACGGATTGGAAGAGGCTACCTAGGAGCTGGAGAGTGAAATAAAGACTAAGTGCCTACATTTGTTCACTAGGAACATCTAAACATGTACAAATTTCGAGGATGAAATTTTTTCTAAGGAGGCTAGGTTGTAATACCTCAAAATTCTGTCAACAAAAATTATAAATGAAATAAAAAAATTCATTGAGAAAATAATTCTAAGGCAAATAAAAGTGTGTTAATGGAAATATCAATTAAATAGAATTAATTATGAAATTTTTATGAGTTGCTTTCATTTATTAAGAAATAAAGAATATGAATAAAAATATATATAGGTATATACATATATTTATAGGGTAAATTGTGTGAAAATATAATAGGCATGTTAAATACTACATATTATAAGAATATGTATATAGAAAAATATACATAATTGAATAAAAATGAAGTATGCTTATATTTATAAAAAAAGTATAAGTATCAATTACAAAAAAAAAAATGAAAATGAAAGGAATATAAAATATATAGGCAAATAAAGAAATGAAAAAAAAATAGAGAAATAAGGATTTTTAATTGTTGACAATATTAAATTAATACAATATTATATAATTAGAAAGGAGAAATATTAGTAAGTCCATAAAATTGAATGATTTGCGCAATAAAATCAAGTTTTCATCAATTAGAAAGTGTCTAATTAGCAAAATTCGGATAATAACAACCTTAGAAAGTGATTTTGGTATTAGAAACTGCATCCAACGGCCAGAAATACATCATCCGCACGATCTACGATCTCACAGTCACGACCAAAACCAAAACCGGCGCCCGGATGCACAGAATCAGAAAAATCCAACGGCCCACATTCAATCCATCAGATCCAATGGGTCACGGCTCAGGCTCAAATCATGATCGCGAACGTGCTGCAATCGAGGAACATCCAACAGGCCAGATCAGAGGCGTAGTAGGAGATCGCGAGCACACTGCGATCGAGGATCATCCAACGGCCCGGACGGAATTCGTTGATCGCGATTGAGATCTGCACACCGTGATCGATGCGCATCTGATGGCCCAGAAAGATGCGTTCCAATCGATCGCGAACCGAACACCGCGCTCGAGGAAGATCCAACAACTTAGATCGAACCCGCACGATCTGTGATCTACCGCTGTGATCGAGAACAATCCGACAGCCTGGATCGTTGGCTTCAAAATAAAAATGAAAAATTCGAATAAAACCAATAAAAATGTTTCCAAAAATAAAAAAAAAATGGTTTCTAAATTCCAAAAATTGCCTAAATACACTTGCTATTCTCCTATACTTGGGGGGCACGAAATTTTGAAGAATTGGCAAGTTTCTTACAATGAGAACACCACAAACTTGCCATTCTATGCACTTTTGAAACCTATATAAATCCCCCCATGCTCACAATTCAACTCATCCCAAGAAACAAGAGTTGAGATTTCCTCTTGTTCTCTAAGCCCTCTTCTTGGCACCCCTTCTCACCTTCTTTTCCCTCTTGTGTGTGAGAAGTTCTTGGTTTGGGGATTCTTCTTGGGTGATTTTCTTAGTGCTTGAACATTGGGAGCTCCTGTCTAAACTTTGGGGGAAACTACATCTCAACGTGGAAGTGATTTCTCTTACACCCCTTTTTCTTATTCAAAGTTCTAGCATGTTCATTGGTTGTTTGGCTTTTGAAATCAAGAATAATTTTAGTTTAAGCATTCTAAAATATATTTCAATTTTAGATTTGATTCTTGTTCGAATTTATGCATGCATAATAACCATGCCATGTTTAGTATCATGCTTAGACTTTATTTCAAAGTATGATGCATGATTTTGATTATTTCATGATTAAATTTTCAGTTTCATCATATGCTGAATTTATTTATTTTAGATTCATGTTCTGAAATTTATCTTATGATTCAAGAATATATGATTTAACAAAGATAATGGTGATAATAACCACGTACCATCACAACAAATGTGTGAGTTGCTATGGATGTTCTTTTCATGTGATTAGTTCATATGGTTCTAAGACCAAAGTACTTGATTGGTGGGTAAAGTCCCTTAAGTTCCAAAAGTCCAATGAAATTGGCTAAGAAAGACTATATTTCACTATAAGGAGGTACTTTGTTAAGAACATCAAGGGCTTCAAAACCCTTTTGGTCTAAAATCTCAACTTTAAACAAATGGATGTTTAAAACGCCTAATGTATGCAAGTGTTTGAAATATAAATGTGTTATTGATTTGAACTTGAAAAATGGTTGTTTGAAAAAGATCTACTGAGTTTTGTGCTCACCCCATCCTCTTCTTTTTTAGGAAATTAAATTATGAAAACCATGAAATTTGGATTTTAGCAAGTTTCTATTTTCTTAAAGTTTCTTTTTAATGTAAGGGCATGTTGCCCAATTTTGAATAAGTCTTCTGCTGAAATTTTATTTTATTTTAGAGGTTCTGAATTTCTTTGATCAACAATGTAATAATTTACATTATAAAGTTATGTACTTTTTTTTATGAATAAAGAAGTTGATTTTTTCTTTATCTTTAATTACCTTGATTTTATTGAATGATATTTGTATTCTTGAACCTATTATAACGCATGAGGTATTGAAAAATAGAAAGTCAAGTGTGTGTCACTTGTAAAGTAACATGATCGAACTCGCCAAATGGTTAAGTCCACTGACCAAGAATGGTAGTTATGTCCAATGCTTAAAGATACGGGGGTTGGAGTGTTACATATATATATAAGGTTAGAACAAGTAAAGAGTGAAGTGTCAACTCTTTACTTTGGGATGGAGAATAGGTGTACACAACGATGATTTATATAGATTTTTCAAGACATAAGGGGGCCATGATTTTGGCAACTTTGGTTAGGGTTTCCCTTCATGTGTGATGGCTAAGTTTGAACACAAATCACAAGGGGAAGGCTAGGGCTTGAAGTTTAAGAATATGATGGTAATCCTCACACTTGGCTCCAAGATAGTGTGTGCAATACCCCAAAATTTTGGTTAAATAATAAAAAATAAATAAGTTTAATGAAATTAAATGAAATAAATTAAGTGAATTAATTTTAGAGATTTTAAGAAATTTTTGAGTGTAAATTATGGGTTGGCAAATGAAAAATAATATGTTTTGGAGATATAATAACATAAGAATTTTAGTGTACAAATCGTACATAATATGGTGTAATAACATAATATGGTATAAAATTTGGAGCATGACACAATATATAAGTTGTGTGGAATGCAGGGGTGGTTTTAAAGCTATTTTATGTGACTCAAATGAATTATATCAAGCTTATACCAAATGACAATATAAATTAGAAATAATGGTAAAGCATTATTTCTAATTTTGCAAGACTACTCAATTTATTTAATAAATTAGAATTATATTTTAGTTTATCAAATATTAGCAAGATATCTAATTAGGTTCTGGTTAGTATATTTATATTAGTGAAATATTTAATACAAAATCTAGGCATAATTTTAATTTGTAGCCTAATTAAAAAAATAAAAATAAAAATAACAGTGTAAAAATATAAGATGAAAATAAGAAATCTTATTCCAAGGTTTATTATATAAGGTTTATAAAATTTATTAAAGAAAGATTAGTAAGATTATTTAGTACATTAAATAATCAGTAAATTTATTTAATAAATTAAACTATATTATTAAATGCAAGAAAATTAGTAAGTTTATTTAATCAGTATGTGTGATTTATATATTAAACTATAGGCATAATTTCTTGTGTAGCTTAATTGTATATATATATATTAAAGAAAATAGAAATGAGAAATTTATTAGTCACATTATTTAATAAATCATGATTAGCAAGTTATATATTTATGGGTTACAAAAGTAAAAGTGAGAAATATTATTAATCAGTTATTTAAGTAAATTATCTAATTAGCTAGTTAATTTGGATTTAATATATCACATAAAAAAATATAAACAAAATATATAGAATTTACAATTTAATTGTACAATTGAAATAATAAAAATATAAATTAGAGATTGAATTTTTTTTTTAAATTTGGATAATATAAATAAAAAGAAATTCGTATACTAAAAATAAAGGAAATCTCAAAATAAAAATATAGAAGTATTAGCAAGTTTATATTATATAGATATAGGTTGAAAAAAAAAGGAATATATGGATTGCAAAAATTAGCAATTAAATATGTGTATAGATATGGTTTATATTGGTAAAATATAGTGAGCAAGAAAAAAAAACCAAAAAAATAAAAAAAAATAAAATATGGGCTCATCGCCCGAAATATATATATATATATATGGATTGCTGTTAGAAAAAATAAAAAAAAGTTGTATACCGAACGAAAAGAAAAGAAAATTAATAATAATAAAATAAAATAAACTCTAAATACTTGATCTTGCTAATTTATATACAAGAGAAAATTAGAAAGTTGCCTTTGGACTTGCCACCCAAAGTTACCAATTCTCACTCTCCCAAACTCTATATATAGGGGTCCTTAGCTCATAATCCATTCATCCAAGCAAGAACTGATACATCCTTCTTGCTCTCTCTCTCCTTCTCTGCCTCTCTTTTGACATTTTTTTACCTCTCTCTAGGGTTGATCTAAATACCAATTGGGGTAGAAGTAACAAAGTGCTGTAGAAATTTTGTAACAGTTGGAGTTAAAGTAGCCAAATGCTGCCAAATTTTTCAACAAAGGTGGAAGTGATTTCTAACTTTTACTTCTTTATTTTAATTTGAATAAGTCTTGCATATTTAATGATGTTTTGAAGTTGATTATTTAAATATATGTTTTAATATGCATGCTTTATTTATTTGATGTGCAATGAATATACATGTTATGTATGTTTAAAAATTAAGAATAATAATGCATGATATGTATGAATTGTGCTATGAGTGAATGTTTAACGATTCCTATTATGTACATGTTATATTGATGGTTTAATCTGATATCATGTGTTTTATCACTAAGAAAAGATTAAATAATGATTCTAACCTTATATCCACGCGATGATAGGCTGCATAGCGTTATTGTGTGTGTTCCACCCCGATTCTGCTTGTTGGCTTACCATTGATGATTTTGAACTAAGTTTCTAAGAGTGATCCTACTTCATAGATATTGGGGTTTGAGTTTCCAACAGTGATTTTCTTTCCCAACGATGTGGAACACAAAGATTCAACTCTTTCGGCCTTAATGTCAACCATAAACAAGAAATTTGTTTGAATTGCCTAATCTACAAAAGTTTTTGATATGCTTGGTTTGTTTGAATTGAAATAATGATTTAAATGTTTAGAAAGATCCACTGGGCTGTGTACTCACCCCTTCCTTCTATTTTTCAGGTAATTGAATTACATGAAGATTATGAATATTAGTTAGGTTTTCTTTTAGTTAGAAAGTTTTTAATTTCTATGTAAGGCATGTTGCCTAGATTTTGAATTTTTTGTTGTAATAGTATTTTTCAATTAAGGCATGAAATAATTGAAATACAAAGTCCAGTCATTTATTTCTCGTATTATTGCCTTATTAAATTCCTACATGTAAGTTATGTACTCTTAAATACAATTAATGCATGAAATAATTGAAATAGAAAGTCCAGCTATGTACTTGTAAAGTAACACCGGCTGGCCTGCCTTGCAATAAAGTCCAAATTGAAAGTCTCCGGGGTTAGGGTGTTATAAGCGTGGTATCAGAGTTTAGGCTTTAGGTGCCTTGGGTTAAAAATAGAAAGTCAAGCCTAAACATGTGTTGATTAGGCTAGAAATAGAAAGTCAAACATTAGTTGTTTGATAAGAATTAGAAACCCAAATTAGGGCTTCACATTAAATTGAATTAAAATTTTAGTACCCTACCTTCTATTTTTGAAAATTGAAAAATATTTTAGAAAGTGTTTTCAAAAAGGAAAGATGTGTTTTGAAATGTTTTGTTTGGATACAAAGACTACAAGTTGAGTTGATAGTGGGTAAGCTTTGTCCCAAGTAAAGCTAAACATTAAAAGGGAGGTGGGTTATCTAGCCTTAGAAAACACAGTTGCTAAGCAGACTTTGGTCTCGTCGCCTGATTTGGAGGTTGTCCCACTAGTTTATATGAGTAGTCAAAGTTGAAGAACACCCTTACTTTTTATAAAAGAAAATTAAAAGGTCAAAAATTAGGACAAGAAAATAAATAGAAGTTGAAAAAAGATGCCAAATGTGGTGTCTTGACTAGATAGAGGTTGTGAGTCAACCAGATTGAACCCTAGGTTCAGAGGAAGGACCCTAGGTAGAAATGTGGCATAGCCATGGGTGGCATAGTGGATACATTTGTAACAACTTGGGCCCACTATAACGATATTGTCCCCACCTTAGCCACCACTGACTAGGTGCAGGGTTTTGTTCTTGGCGAGACTCGAACCTGAGTTTCTCAAAATCGCTTGGCACTAGTAACCACCCGTGTATGCACTCATATCCCAATCTCAACTTTAGGGTCCAGCCGATGTGGGATTATTACAATCCACTACCCTTGGAGGTTAGTTCGTCCTCGAGATGCACGCCAGTTACGCCTAGAGCCTGCTCTAATACCACTTGTAACAACCTTGGCCCACTATGATGATATCGTCCCTACCTTAGCTATCACTGACTAGGTGCAGGGTTTTGTTCTTGGCGAGAATCGAATCTGAGTTTCCCAAAAGCACTCGGCACTAGTGACCACCCGTGTATGCACTCATGTCCTAGTATCAACTCTAAAGTCTAGCTGATGTGGGATTATTACAATCCACCACCCTTAGACATCATCTCATCTTCGAGATGCATGCCCGTTACACCTAGAACCCGCTTTAATACCATTTGTAACAACCTAGGCCCACTATGACGATAATGTCCCCACCTTAGCCACCACTAACTGGGTGTAGGGTTTTGTTCTTGGCGAGACTTAAACCTGAGTCTCCCAAAAGGGCTCGACACTAGTGACCACCCGTGTATGCATTCATAGCCCAATTTCAACTCTAAGGTCTAGCTGATGTGGGATTATTACAATCCACCCCCCTTGGAGGCCATCTTATCCTTGAGATGCACGTCCATTACGCCTAGAGCCTACTCTGATACCATTTGTAACAATTTGGGCCCACTGTGACGATCTTGTCCCCACCTTAGCCACCACTGCTTGGGTATAGAGTTTTGTTCTTGGCAAGACTCGAACCTGAGTATCCCAAAAGTGCTTGGCATAATAAGACACCCTCGAATGCACATTAGCCCAAGAATCCCCCTAGGGTCGGACCGATGTGGGATATTACAATCCACCCCCTTGGGAACAATCTCGTCCTTGAGATTCACACATCTGGTGCACACAGAGCGGCTCTGATGCCATTTGTAACAACCTGGGCCCAATATGATGATATTGTCCCCACCTTAGCCACCACTGACTAGGTCCAGGCTTTTGTTCTTGGCGAGACTCGAACCTGAGTCTCTTAAAAGTGCTTGGCACTAGTGATTACCCATGTATGCACTCATAGCCCAGTTTCAACGCTGAGGTCCAGCCGATGTGGAATTATTACAGTGTGTTTTTGGGTTTAAAAAACTTTCTTGTTCTTATTTCTTTGATTTCTTCTTGTATATGACGGCTAGGTTCCCTTCTGAGCATGGATTAAACTTTTAGAAACTTCTAATTAGGTTCTTTTACATGTGCATACACTCATACTCACACATGTGGCCGATTTTGGGGTGTATGGGCTATGGGTGCACTTGATCATTTGTGGGTGTTCATGCATTCATGGGTCCATACGAATTTCATAAAAAGTAATATTTTCTTATATAATAAGAATTTAGGACTTTAATCTAATTTTTGTGTTCATAATAGACTAATACATATTTCCAAACCATTTTTTTGATTAGGGTGATTTTCATTTCATTACTTTCCTAATTAGATTCCACTAAAGGGTATTAGGCAAATGAAAACGCAATTCTTGGCCAATTGGGATGATTTTTGGATATGTTGTCTAGTTGATTAGTTCATGTCATCTCATGAAGTTTTAAGTCATTCTAAGGTCCTAAGGGTCAATAAATAAGGATTTTGGACCTAGTAAATTTGCCCCTGAAATGGACCCAATTTCATTTCTTACTCAAATTTCATCAAATTGATATTCAATTTCTCATTTCATTAAGTATATGATTTTTCAGGGTATTACAACCTACCATCCTTAGAAAAATTTCATCATTGAAATTTGCATATCATTAAGGATTCCAAGTGAACAGATGAAGATTTTTTGTTTTCATTTCACTTTTCAACTCCCAGGTAGCTTCTTCTACCCTGTGATGTTTTATAATACCCTGAATTCTATACTCAATTAAATAAAATTTATCATTTATTTAGTGAAATTTAGGTGCAAATTAAAACTATGCTCATTTTAGGGCTAAATTTGGCAGGTTCTAAAAGTTTTATTTAGTGATCCAAAACAACAAATCCGAAAATAACTTGAAATAAAGCAAAGTGACTTGAACTGACCAATTAAACAACATATCTGAAAATTAGAATAATTGGCTAAGATCAAGATTTTCATTTGCCTAATGACTTCAGTGGGTTCTAAATAAGGAAAGTTTGTGAGGGAAAATCATCTTGGGCCAAAATATACCTCAAAATGTGCATTAAGTTCATGTGATTTTAAAACTATAGGTTATAAATCATAATTCCTTGTATATAAGAAGATATTAATTTTTATTTGATTTTGGTGAACCCATGAAGGCATAGCCTCCTTTAGCATGTGCAAGTTACATGAGTGGAACCCCATGATCATATATTCGCTCACCCTACCCAAAACCCCATAGGAATTTGGAAAGTGCACGAAGAATGATTCCATACATCATGTTGTGATTATGTGCACCATGTCCCACGTGTGCTAAAATCGGCCATGTGTGTGTGTGTATGCACACATGTCAGCAACCAAATTAGAAGTGTCTAATATTTGATGTATGCCAAACTCTAACCGTCCCATGAGCTAAGAGGAACAAAGAAGAGAAAAATAAAAAATAGAAACGTTACTTCTCATACATGGCGCCAAAGTGGAGAAAGAACAAACCTCTAAATATGGTGTCCCAAGGAAATCTCAAACCAAAGGAATGTTTCCTCACACATAATCTAATCTGATTTGATTCCTAATGCTCACACCTTGACCTTAGAAATAAATCAAATAATTAGCGCAAGACACACATACACCTAAGACGCCAAAATGGGAATATTTCCTACATGCTTAAGTGTGACACCCAAACAAGATGAATGACTAGGAAAGTTGCTATGAAAGCAAGACCTGATCATATTTGGACATCCTAGCTAGTTTAGATTCTAATCTAATCCTCTTTGTGTTCACACATGATTAGGGAACTAAATGTGCTCATATCTCTTGAATTTGGAAAACCTTAATGGTCCTACTTACAAACGTGAACACACTTGCCAAACCGTCCCCTTGTGTGCTTGGAAACTTGCCCAAACTTTGTGAGCTGCCTAAGACTGCACCAGGACATCCCCTTATGTTCACTAAAAATCTGCATAAACCCATCCTAGGCTCTCATTCCTCTCATCCCAAAAACAAGAGTTGAGATTTCCCCTTGTTCTCTTTAAAGCCTTCTTCTTCGCATCTCTTCTTACTTCTCTTTTCTTTTATGCTCATAAATGAGAAGTTTCAATTTTAGTATTATAGTGAGTTGATTTGAGTGATTCTTGTTAGTGTTTGGAAGTGCTTGGATGTTGGGAACCTTTGCTGCATTTTTGGGATAATAAATCATAAGGTGGAAGGGATTTCTATAACACTATCTTCTTATTTTGAATTCCTAGCATGTTCATGCATGTTTAGTTTAGATTTCAGCATGTTTAATATTAGTTATCAGCATGTTTAATCATGTTTTATTTTAAGTTTAGCATGTTTTTATGGTCTAATCACTCATGAGAGCATGCTATATTTAGAATCCATGTTTAGGATTTATTTTAAAGTTTTAAGCATGCCATATGTTATTTCCATGCTTTCTTGGTTGTTCAAAATTTTGAGATTTATATTTGAAATTTATTTTAATAATTATGTGGTTTTAAACATGAGAAAGTGAAGATGAGAACCACGTACTGTCATAGTGATCCACATGAGTGCTATGGGTGTTTTTAACACATGCTTGGAGTGTGTGGTTGTAAAGTGCAACTAAAGGATACTTAGTATGTAGCATCCAATGAAAAGTAACAAAGAAATGTTTTTCTACCCTAAAGAGGGGTATCTAAATTAAGAACATTAAGGGAGTATAACCCCTTTTAGTCATAACATCAACTTGAACCAATTCGATGTATGAATCACTTAATGTTTGAAAGTGCGTGAATTTGGATGTGTTAGAAATTTGAAATAATAAGCTAGTTGCTTGATGGATGATCTATTGGGTTATGTGCTCACCCCTCTCTTTTTAACATTTTTAAGAAATTGAATATGATGGCAATGAAAATCTGATAATAGCCATATTTAGAAAGTTTCTATTTTTGAAAAGTTTCTTTTTTTCAATGTAAGGGCATATTGCCCACTTTAGATTTATTTGACTTCCACTGAATTTTATTTCAATTTTTAAGAGCTATATACTCTCTTTCAAGTTCTAGTTATTTGAATTAAAGCATGTAATCTTTTACTTATTTGAGTAAACAAGAGTTTAAAGTATGTACTCTTTTTATTTTATTAAGTAAATAAAGAGTGAATATTTCTTTTATCTCTTTTGTAATAGTCTTATTAAATTTGAAGTTAAATAATTGGGTTGTGTGCTCATTGAAAAATGATAAGACTTTAGATAATAGAAAGTGATGAAAGTTGTATAGTTGTAAATGTAACATAGGAACCAAGCTACCTTATGGTTAAGCTTAAACTTGTTTCTAGGGGGTTGGGGTGTTACAAAGGTGGTACTAGAGCCTAGGCATTAGTTGCTAGGCCAAAATTACAAAGTTTCCTCTAATATCAAGGGTGTTATCAGAGCCTAGGCTTTAGGTGCCTTGGGCTAGAATTAGAAAGTCAATCAGTAGCTATTTGACTAGAATTAGAAACTATAACAAGGGTTTCACTTTGAATTGAATGGAATATTAGAACGCCCTACCTTCTATTTTGAAATTGAAAACTATTTTGGAAACTATTTTCAAAACAGAAAGATGTGTTTTGAAATGTTTTGTTTGGATACAATGATTGTAAGGTGAGCTGATAGTGGATAAGCCTTATCCTGAGTAAAGTTAAACATTGAAAAGGAGGTAGGTTATCCTGCTCTAGAAAGCGCGATTGCTAAGCAGACTTCAGTCTCGCCGCCCGATCTGGAGGTTGTCCCACCAGCTTGTACAAGTAGTCTGAGTTGAAGAACACCTTTGCTTACTATAAAAGAAAATTAGAAGGTGAAAAATTAGGGCAAGAAACTGACTAGAAGTCAAAACGGATGCCAAAAATGGTATCTTGACTAGATAGAAGGTTGTGAATCAACCAAATGGAAACCTTGGGTCTAGGGGAATGACCTTAGGTAGAAACATGCGTGGATAGTGGATCAAAAGTGTAAAACTTTAGGACATATGTTAGAAGTTGAAAATGTGTGAAAATTGAATCTTATTTGGCAAGACACGAGATTGGGAACATTCTATGACTTTAGTCTTTATGTAATATGGGACGCATAGGAATTCGGGGTCATGGAGGAAGCCTGGACTTGATGATAGACCATGTTTGGTAAATGATTGGTAACTTTTAAAGAACTTGTTTATCTATGCTTGGTTAGTATGGGAGGTCAGGAATAGTGGGTTCGGGAATCCTTAGTTATCAAGACATTTGCAAAATTATTTGGGTGTGAAAATTTTCCAAGTGAAAGTCTAAGTGGAAGGACGAAAGTGGTATGGGCCACTTGAACCTGAAAGCTTAGATGGAAGCCTGGAACTTCGCTATGCTAGAAATTACCTGATTGCTTGATTGTTTGAAAAACATGTTTGAATTGTTTATATGTATGTCATATGAAACCAAATCCAGTACCCAAGAACAAACAAGAACCTTGTAATACCCTAGAATTTTGTCAAATAATTTAAAATAAATAAAATAAGTCAAATAAATTAATTTCAAAGATTTTAAGAAATTTTGGG
>JAJIYU010002835.1:0-28695 GCA_030144865.1 Tinospora cordifolia | reverse complement strand
CATGTCCCCATGTGGGAAGACTTCACTTTCTCTTCTTTTTCTCATCTCAATCATACACGACCTGCTAAGTAGCTACAACTACAAAATTGATTTACATGCATCTCAAGAGAATCCAAAGGCCACTAATAATTACTGGTGCCTTAGATAGACATTCTCCAAGTTGGAATCTAGCTACGACAAACTTCGCGTTTTGGAACTCAGTGCCATAGCAGTAAGCTGGGCAGCCTGTAACAAGCTTTTGTATATAAAAATATAGGAAGTACAAGCTAGCTATATGTGGCAAGGTGCTATGGTGACCCACATGATTAGGAAAGGACAATATTCTGAATTGTCCGTGGTTCCCACATTATATATAATATATTGTTTGAGATTTGTAATTTCCTATATCTTAAAAATAAATATATTCTTAATGTTTGATATTTTATCCCTTAGCTTGGCTCATGACCACCAAAAAATTCATTAATAAATTTCTTTTTTTGATGTTATATAACCTTTGGAATTGAAAACATATAGCTTAAAAACGAAGTTGCCTGATGTATTCCATGAAAAATTTATGTTTTCTTTTGCATAAGTGGGTCTCCGATCCCCATATGAAAAATTAAACAGTAAAAAAAAAATCTAGTATTCTCTTGTAAACTTTTTTCTTTTATTTGTTTATTTTTAATGTGGGGAAAAGTCTGAGAGGAAACAATACTCGAAAAATGACCAATGGCCCTCCTAGATGTATAATTTCTACTTTTGATATGATAGTTACCTCTTTTTTTTTTTTTTTTTGAGTTTTATTTTAGTTATTTCAGAGTGAGCTTTGGATGTACTAACTTTTTTTTTTTTGGTTTTTTTTAAATGAATAATTGCAGGTACTACAACAATGCATACTATGCTAAAGTGGGAGGAATAAGCACAACAGAGATGAACTACCTTGAAGTGGACTTCCTATTTGGTCTGAGCTTCCACCTTAATGTCACACCCACCACCTTCACCACCTATTGTTCCTACCTCCAAAGAGAGATGCTTCTAATTGAATCTCCTCCTCTAATATTAGGGTTAGGAAGATCTCTAAAAATTA
This sequence comes from Tinospora cordifolia, assembly GCA_030144865.1. Taxonomy (NCBI): domain Eukaryota; kingdom Viridiplantae; phylum Streptophyta; class Magnoliopsida; order Ranunculales; family Menispermaceae; genus Tinospora; species Tinospora cordifolia. Next base: position 27,629 of record JAJIYU010002835.1, on the reverse strand, counting down.
CCCACTTTGGTTTCAATGAAGATGATCAATCTACCCATCAAAAACAACTAGCAGCTGTTTAATTTGCCCTTTTTTTTGTTTCACCATAACTTAGTGAAGCAAAAGAACAAATTAAAAGCCTCTCTCTCTCTCTCTCTCTCTCTCTCTCTCTCTTTGCTCTTCCACTTTTTTTGTGGGGTTTTTGTATGTTGAATTCAGTTTAATATGTACAGATTGGAACCTCTTCTTTACAGCCTGGCTAGCTAACAAGCTCTCTCTTGTGCCACACATCTTGTTTCCTATATTAATTATTAGATATATACATATATGTGTGTGTATGTTATTTAGATTCTCATACATATGCTCATGGCACATGTAGGGTAGATTTCTTTAAATTGCAGCCAAATTTTTAAGAGAGACATAAAATAGTGACTTTGGGTCCCATGTCAGCAACGTGAGGTTTGGGTTTTATTTTTATTTTATTTTTTTGTTTTTTATAACATGGTTAGGTGACAACTAAATGATCACGGAGGGCATTATGTATTATTAATTCTCTTCCTTTAATGAAGGAAAAATAATATGCATGTACTAATCATGTAGATCACAAAAATCTAGAGCAAAAAACATGTAGAATTCGTTAGTTTAAGTGAGAGTTAGAGTTGACGATAATGATAAGTAGGATCTCATAACATAATGATCTATTTCCTGAGTTCGTACTAATGAAGTATTAATCATGGTTAACTCCTTCATAATTTCAATTTCTCCACCAATTTAGTATTTTTGTTAGGATTTAATTAATTTGCTTCAATCTTTCTTTTTTTTTATTGAAAGAGTAAAATAGAATTTAATTCTCTCAAAACCTCTGTTAGGAATAATAACCTAATTAAAAATAGAGACCATGAGATCCAAAATTCTTTCAATAATACAAATTATACGACATTGGTTTAAGTTTCACAAACTAACAATAAGCTTTACAAGCTGTGAAATATTTGTAGTACTAAAGAGTACAAGAAATAACAATTAATGAGATGACAAAACAACAATGAAAAAACCCAATAACAAGAGAGGATGCATGCCCTCATAAAAAAATAAATAATAATAATAATAATAACAACTTCCTTCTACTTTATTTATAATATTCCAAAATTGTGTAGGTCTGTAAGTCATAATTTTAAGCCAAACATCTAGTACACTAGCACTCAGTTATAAATAGCTCTCACATGGCATTTTGAAGCATGTATCCTTGAAGCATTTGCTTTTCTTTGTGGTCTCTTAACTTCAGTACTTCAGGTAGCTAGTGCTCACATGCTATTAAATTATTGGAAAACATTTTTGAAAGACGGTCATTCTTTTGTCTTGTCATCTTTGGCTTATTTTCACCATTAGCCAGTCCATTCTATTCTTGAACAAACATGAACTATACTTTTGTTTTCTTTGTAGGTCTTCCATTAATATTATTTGACTTTGTGAAACCACCAAATCTAACACTTCCAATGTCATATCTTTAATCATAACACAATTGGACAAACTTCACTTTGAGAGATAGGACAAACAACCATAATAGTGCCCAAGAGATCATGAGCTAGGGTTCTTGTTGTTGATAGAATTCCAATTTATGAACAGTTGTTTTGGGAAAAAAGTTTTGTTTTTTCTTTCTTGGAAAATGCTAATTTAATTAAAAAAATGCAATTATATATTCCACATGTTTTTAAATGCATGTACATCTTCAAGTTATATAAGAAAAAACTACAAGACAATATCAAAAAATAATATTGCCACCCAACATATATATAATACAACTAATGTAACTTAAAATAACATTTTTTTTGTTATTAATTCATTGATCTCATAAATGCAATTTGATCTTATGAATGCAACCCTAGTCCCAAAAGGGAATACAAAACAAGAGTTCCAAAGAAGAAGATATTCATTTTTAGCAAAGAACGTTTATGGGTGGGTCTTGACATTCATGGGCGGTTTAATAGCCAAAACTAATTAAGAAAGAAGTGAGGCTTACGACCTTACCTTTATTATTTGTTGCACCTTTTGTTCAACCAAGTCTAAGCAAAAGAAGGCCATGGTAATAAAGGGGAAGGTGTAGGGATATGTGAACATGATTCTGACTATAGATTCAATACAAACATAAGTTTGAATACACGGTAAAGGTGGGGATGAAGGTGAGTCTGAGCACACGTTTTCATGAGGATAAACATGAGTTTGAGTATTTGTTGTTTGCTAGAATAGAAAACCTCTTCTTAGTCCTCAGTTGAGGCATGTAATGGCCAATCCCTACTCTGTACCTTCATGAGCCAACCACAACAATCACAAATCTCCTCCCCTAAGGATTCAGGGATTTGGTTTAATTTGACTAGGACAAAAGTGCTATGAGATCTACATGATTTCAAGAGATTGTTTCCCTTTACCTAAGAAAAGTGCATAGTGTTGCAATTCTACCTAAATTGACAATTATTTATATATATCCTTGTCAAGTTCAAAATTGGAGCACACCAATATATGTAACTACTAATGTATTATAAGCTAAAGATAACATAATATTTTTTTTTTTTTTGGTTTTTTTTTTCTCAATCTTTTATGTTCTTTTGCGTTAAATTTATTGTTCAGGTACTAATGTATTAATCAAATTTTACACCAACATTATTGTTATTATTATTATTCATTTAAGGGACTTAAACCTCAACAAGAGGTGTTGTAATACCTTAAAAACTTGATGAGTTTTTTAAATAAATAAATAAATTAAAATAAATAATAAATAACTTTAAAAATATCACTTCATTAAATAAAATACAAATTACAGGGTTGACAAGTCTTGAGTATCATGAACTTAGAAATTTGGGGCACCGGAACCCTAAAAATAAGGTTTGACACTTCAAGGTAAATAGATCATTTTACCATCGAGCGTAAAAGTGTTATTTCACACCAAATATGATTTGTAGTAGAACATACATGAGTATCATGCTCATTAATGAAAAACTCATATTTTTTTTTACCATCCAAGGGAAAAATGGTAATTTTGTCAGCTTGGGTAAAACAATCCTTCTACCTATACTGTATAAATGCAAAATATCAAAAAATATATTATTTATGAAAAAATAATTATAAATGATAAAGCTGAAAATGAAGTCGAGTTTAAAAGGAATTAAGTTAATAATAATTTCAATAAAAGTATAAATAGGTATATTGTACATTTAATTATTCAATAAATAATTCTTATTAAATTGGACCAGGACAACTGGCAACCAAATGTTTCATGAAATTATGTTACATTAAGAACAACGCGAACATAGATTAAAATGGGTGCCATTTATGAAATTTAAAATTTTAAATTCAATATATATTTAAAATTTAAATTCAAAACCCATGGCATAAATTGTGATCTAAATTTGATAATGCTGTCAAATTGACAATTAAGGATATAATTTTTAAGCTGTTTTCTAAAACAAGGATCCATGAAATAAAGAGGATTTTCTTAAAATATGCACTAATCTCATTCTATGTATAATAAAGTTATGATTCTTTCCTCAAACACCGAACCTAGCCATCCCATATCTCAATGTACACAAGTTTCTTCATTCTCCCATCATCAAGACGTCCCAAAGGAGGAGAAAACACCTAGGGCTTTGTACAAAAATTCTAAATACTCACCAAGGAAACCAAACCCTAGCCACCATCCTCATTCTCACACTTAAAACTTTGAGTCGTCCTCCATTCTCTACTTTTGCACACTAAAAAATTATTCACTTCATTGTTCTCTTATTCTCATCTCATACCCCTAGGACGTCCAAGAAGAAGGAACGCAAAAGGATAAAGAGAACAACTATCAAGGTATGGAAAAATAACACTATTTACATATTTTCATGCATTCTTCTTCTTCCCTTCATCGTCTTTGTCGGACCCCCTGCTCTAAGCCAAGGGCGGCCCAACCGACACAGTAGCCTGACAAACCCTCTCACCAAGTCGAGTTCGCCCTACCACTGTTAAACCCTTTCCAAAACTCATACAACAGACGATATCAGAATAATATGGATACTTAAGAGAAAAAGTAAGCAATACACAAAGCAGAAGCATTTCATTATATATTAGTCTTGTCCAAAATACACTCACGACCACTTATATAGAAACAAGGAGTGACCAACCTCTAAACCAAAAGACCGAAAGAAAGGGGGTAGGAATCGTCAGGGGATCCATGCCTTTTCCTTTATCTGCCACTGAAGAACCTGAAATAGTGATAGAGTAGTGAGCCCAAAAACCACGTGGCTCAGTGAGTAGAAAGATCAACATGTCATCCATAACCACTAATCCAAAACAATGCATGTATGCATGAGCAGTAAAGATGGTATGACATCCAAAAGTATGGGATAGTATGAAAACGGTTATAAATAGTGCAACAGTTTCATAAAATATCTCAAATCCATGATATTTAAAAACGTATCTAGGCTAGGTTAACTCAACAAACCCAACCTATGGTCATCGCTCGAGCGGGTCGTAAGTCAGACGTACTGGCCACTTGAGCAGGTCGTAAGCTAGGTGTGCTTCTCGAACACCCTAACCCCGCGCTCAGTCCTCAAGTGCTGTCACTCGAGCGGGTCGGAAGTTAGGCGCGTTAACCATACACCCTCACCCCGCGCTCGGACCTCGAGTCAAATCTCATCGTGTACCCTGACCCCACGCTCGGACCTCGAGCCCTTGGTCTCACTACTGCATACATCTAAATATCTAAAAACCAATCAGATGTATTTAAATCTTGTGAAACCATTGAAACCATGACATATCATACAAGTTTTATGCAAGGAACAGAAATCATAGAAGACACCTGAGTCAAACTACTCACCTCGGGTCCTACACACCGATGTCCCATCGACAATTGGTCCAGTCCCGTGGTATTCTCTCGAATCTGCATCAATCAAACTCAATCTTAGTTCTATCCATACAGTGGCCCAATATCTAATCTCACTGTCCCTACTCAGTTTTGATCGACCCAAACCATTTCGGTCAATCTGTCAAACTTGGCCAACTCTGGTCAACTCTGGTCAATGTAGTCATCCTATTCACTGTTGGTCAATTTGTGCCCAAATCGGGTCAAAATGGGCCAATTGGGTCAAAATTGATTCAAAATCCCAAGTCCCAACACTTAGTCACATTTTTTAGCTTAAGGCCCTAACTGTGCAACAATTGTTTCAATTTTTCTGTGGGCAATCCATACATCAGATTTGTATCAAATTTTTCAGATCTATTCTAGACTCCTTAAACCTCACCCATAATTTTAAATCATGATTTTAAGATTTCATTTGATAGTGTTTTTTGCTAAGATTTCAGGGACTATGTGTTCTCAAATTCTGTATGATAGGCAGTGACTATTTTCCTAATTTGACCCACTTATCCATATCAGATTGCTTTGAAATTTGGTAGAAATAAACTAGATATACTTACAAATCACTCCACCAAATTTCAGCTCAATCCACAGAGGTTTGCCTATCTAATTTAATCTCAGAATTTTCAGTTGAATCACAAGAACTTCTGGGTTCACACTTCCTAACAGTAAATTTTTCAAATTTTTTGTGATCAATACAACCGTTGAATTTATGTAAAAATTTTAGATTTGATCTATTCTTTCCAAAAAGTTACTAGAATTTTATTTCACAATTTTTGGACATTGTTTGCTATGATTTTTAATAGGGATATAAGGAAAGTTGAATTCTTGGACTGCATGTTTCAAACAATCAATTATGTATTCAATTGACCCACTAAATCAATTCAGATAGGGGTAAAATTTAGTACACTCAATCTTAACATGTTCAACAACCTCCCCACTAAATTTCAACTCGAAATATCTACGTTTGGCCAGTCAACTGATCTGATATTTCTCTATCCTAAAATTGATTTTTATATTTCCAAGCTTTCTAAGTTGTTTTAAGTTCCTAATTTCCCCTCTCTACAGCTCTAATCCGAGGCTCTATTTTACTGACTTTGAAAAGTTTCAGATCTCTAAACACTATTCTATTAAATATCATCTAAAACAGCAAGTAAGTATAACCCTAATCACCCTCAATTTCAAGTTGCATCACAGCAAACCTAAGGGTTTTTTTTTCAGAAAATATTCTAAGTCCTAGAATCCTAACTGACACGGCACATTGGCAAGTATGGTAAAACATATTCACAAAGGGTTATGGTTCGAAACTTATACCTTTTTGTAGTCCTCAAAGTGAGCTTTAATCACTCCAAAATTCTTCTTAATCCGATGCGCTCATCCACTTCAACTGGTGGTCCAAAGTTGCCTCTAAAACTACTTTTCTGAAAAACTGCTGTCATAGTTGGTGAGCAGTCCACTTTGGCCCTATTGTTGACACATTTCTACAGTTTATTTGCTATTTCGTATAAAAGGAAAGTTAAATTAAATGTTTCAAACTTTTCAACAAGTTATCATACGTCCAAAACGGACCTCAGATGGATAGTGAACAAGCAGCTCGAAGTTCAGATCAACTCTCCATTCTCAGTTTTTTGGGTTTGAAACTTGTCAACAGCATGTTTTCTCAGCTATTTTTGTCTCTACTGGTCGTGCAATGGTGGCTGAGGCTTGTATGAGCTTGAAGAGGAGTCCGAGGGCTTTCCAACAAGTACAAAAACGTCTAAATCGGGGGTGGGACGAAGGAGAACGAGGCTTGTAAAACCTGGTTGTTCAAACATGAAAAATCCAGCAAAAAATGGGGTTTTGTCGCATGATTTGGAGGGTCTCTTTGCATGACAAAAGTCTGCCACATGGCCATCCATGTGGCTCGTTAGCCTTCCCACATGTAGCAGAGATGGCTGGGGGTCAAGGTTTAGGTCGGATGATTCACCGGACGACCAAACCAAGGGCCAAAACCATGGCTGCTGCTGTTTTTTCGCCAAGAAGGGGAAGGAAAAACCATAAAAGAGGGAAAGAAGAAGGAAGGTGGGGCTCATGGGCTGGTCCATGCGCTAGGCCCGGGCAAGGGGCGCTGGGCCCTTGCTTCTTGGCCTGAGCCCGCACGGGCTGGGAGCTCGTGCAGGCCGGGCTTGGCCCGTTGGGGGCCTGGGCCGCCCAGGCCTAGCACCTAGGTCCCAGGCCCCTTTTAATGCATTTTTTTTGCATTCATTTCTCCTTATACCCACATATATATATATATCCAAAAATTCATTTTTTTCTAAAATTATTAAAAATTATCATTTCACCATTTCTCATCAAAATCTACAATTATACATCATTTCCATTACTTATATAATTATTTCCTCAAAAATTGTATAATCCACCAAAAATCATATTTTTCTCTCAAAAATTCCATTTATTCCTCTAAAAATTTTATAATTATTTCAAAAATTCTATAATTAATCCCAAAAATTATTTCTCTCAAGGATTTACATTTTCCTTATAATCTCATGTATTTTCTCCTCAAAATCACATTTTTTCCTATTATTTCAATTTTTTCAATAATTAATTCGAAATTGGGAAGAATCAAGGATAATTTCCTGTATTCATTTAGAATTTTCGAAAATATATATATCGAACTCGAAAATTTTGTATATCAAAATATGGGTCGTCACAATCTTTTTCAAACTTCCATCATATCATCTTAGGTCTGCCACCATTAAATCTGTTCCAATACCTTTTTTACCCTAAAAAATGTTGCAAAGATCAACCAATAACTTTTAGAAAGAAATAATCTACAAAACTCTGAAAACCCATGTCACCTCCTCACTTGAACCTTTATTTTTAGCCAAATAAGAGACCAGCCATGGAATGTTCCCATTAATGTTCAAAACCTACTACTTTCTCATCATAAAACTCTTTAAATGCTCCTTGAATGACCACCAAAATTCACTGAAAAAGCACTCTCAAAGGCTAATTAAAAATATATTGAAACTGCGCTAAAAAACAATAGTTAGTCTACACTTCGTGCACCTTATGACCAACCGGTCCACTTAGGATCTTAAGCCCATATTTTAATATTTTTTAGTGTTGATGTTACCTACTTGAAAAGCGTGAAAATAGTTAAAAAAAAAAACAGAAAGTCATTAAAGAAAAAGCGAAGTGAAGGTGATACAAATGAAGGTATAATTTTTAGAACACTAGTGTAGGGTATCTTTTTTGCACACATGAGAGACCAGCACTAGGGACTAGTATAGAGTGCTATTTATAGCATGGAAACTACCCTCATTTGATGTGGTTTGAGGTAAATAATGACAGCATAACATCTTACACATAAACCGCTTGATGTATGTAGAGGAAAAACAACAAAAATATGGTGTTTTGGACACTTTGTATGCAAAACATGTTGGTTGAATGTGTGCAGCTAGATAACAACATGTTAAGACCAAAGAACAGAGAAGAAAGTATTCAAAAGTGGAGAAAATATTTAGGGAACATTAACTATAGAAACACACACATGCATCGTAGGTAAAACACCTAAAACAATGGGTTTTGGGTATGTTTAATGTATGCAAACATGGCTACAAATGTGCAGCCATATAATAGTGATTGCATATTTAGAAAAATAAAGAAAAGATGGGGAAAATTATAGGGAAATATGAGAAACAAACCCTTAAAGGGTAACTTAGAGTAGGGGGCGAAATAGGCATGAAAATAGGTGAATATGGGGGGTTTCATGTGACATAGTTTAAGGCTAAAAGTTACAGCTCATATATTCATGTTAAAAACACTTGAAAACCATTATGGTATGATTTAGAATTGAGGAAAAGTGATAGGAATGCATCACCCTAGTTTATAGCTTTGTACAACACTATTTAGGTATGAAAAACCCCAAACTAATGGCATCATTGGGTGTAACCTTTAGGGTTTTTTAAGTGCAACCATCTAAGTATAAAAAAAAAAACCTTTTTAAATGAACTTAGAAATACTTTGCAAACATAACCTAAGGGTTAGGGTAAGTTCCAAGTGGTTACCCACATGAAAGGACAAAGTTGAGTTCATTAGATCATAGTGCATAGCCATAGTTTTAGTGCAATGGGTGCATGACAAACATGGCTAAGTACTACAACCATTTAACACACGTGAAAAGGATCACAAGAAGTCATGATTGATGACTCTTTAAAACTAGATCGAGTTAGTCAAATCTAACTCAAAACACTAAGTCAATTGGGTATAACCAATATAGTAAAGAACAATGATCGAAACATTGTATCATACCCTTAATTACAAAAAACGAAAAATGATGAAATAAGACTTAAAACTCCTAAGATATATAATAAAATACTAAATACAATATTTTAATGTGTTAGGGTAAGTTTAGGAGCATCAATGTACAACAATGATCTTGAGGAACAACTAAGAAAATAAAATATAGGCGAAAGTGATGCCTCCACTCATCTATATTATTTTAGTGCAAATAATAAATGTGGTTAAACTTTCATCGTGTCAAAATGATCTATAAGGTTCATGCTAGTGTGTTATTGCTTTCTATTATATATGAATAAATTTATGAAGTTTCAAAGCATGTTAGTATGTGTGTAATGCCATGCAAATTCATGTCATATTTAATTTTGTCAATGTTGTATGCATGATGATAACTCTATCGTTATTTACTATCTTATCGTATTTATGTATGCATGATATGCTGATAAATTATATTTTATCATAACGTTTCACTAAACATAGACAATTAATATATTAACCATATATTGACATGATGTATCCATACTTGATTGTTGTGGTTATTATTCCTAGACTAATGGGTTCAACATGATGTATTTGTATTTGATCACTATGGGTATATTTCCTATAGAGATAGGCTAAGTTTAGGATCATGGACTGGTATCGTAGCACTCCCATTTATGATCTCTACATTGTTTTCTTTAGGGTCTTTTTATAGGTTGACTCTTACCTTAAGCAGTGCCCTTATTAATTGATGCATTAATAGAAAGATGTCCTTAAAGGTTGTTGCTTACATTAGAATGTGTCAGACTACATCCTAAACCAATGGATGCTTCAATTAAGAAAAGAAAATATCAAGGAAAACCTTTTTGGTCTTAATGTTGACTGTAAACAAGAAAGTGTTTGAAATGCCTAATGTCTAAAAGTATGTTTACACATTATGGACTTGACTAATATAATGCATGTGATGTGGTTGAGTTGATGTATTAGGCTCCTTTGAGCTCACCCTTTTCATTTTATCTTGTTGGCACCAATGATTAGAATTGGTGTGGACATTTTCCTAGTGGTATGTAACACCTCACTTCCTTGTGGCCCTGGTTCTGGTTTCGGAGGGCACAATTATCAAAATGCCCTCAAATCAATGGTAACAATAATCAAGCACGTGAACATCACGTGCAAAATATAATATCAACATCGAGGCCACCCGAGAGACGGGATGTCACTTTTCTTTATTCTCTTTTCCTTTCTTTATCTTTCTATAGTTGTCCTAGATCCATGAGACTTTTTGTTCACAATAGCTGACACAGATTCCACATAAAACATTTTAAAATAAGATAAACTAATTGAAATTCCAAAATTGAAAATATACTTTATCATTTAAGAGGTACAATGACCTTTGAGTTTATTTCAAAGAAAAAGCTTTAAAACTAACAAAGAAAAATTGGGGCCAACATGTCTGGCTTAAAATAAAACCGTGAAGTTAAGAAGTTAAACTCTAAGAAATAAAGATGGTTCTCATAATTCATGTAACCTCTAATCACTGGTTTCTTGAAATTTTAGAAAAAAGGGTGAGCTCAAAGAGCCCAGTGGATCATTCCAAATATTTAAAACATTATTTCAATCAAATAATACATACATGTCAAACACTTTTACAAATTAGGTGATTCAAATAGTTGTTGGTTTAATCTCTTGATGTTAAGACAAAACAAAATCCACCTGAATGTTCCAAATCTGGAGAGTAAGGTCAATCCAAACACTCAATCCCTTCTCACTCGTGAAGTGGGGTCAATCCAAATTCCCAATTCGCCAATTCAGGAAGTGGGGTCAATCCAAACTCCTAATTTGGCAATTTAGGAAGTGGGGTCAATTTAGACTCCTAGTTCCAAATCAATCAAGTAAACAATAACCAGCAAGCCAGCTCTGGGTTTGAACACTTACGATGATATCCATCACCGTGTCAGTATGCGGTTATGATCTTTATCAATCTTCCTTTAATGTTTGAACCAAATAATAACATGTTAAATCAAAACTATAATTTAGGAAAAATGTATATAAGCATATAAATATTATTCCATCTCTATCATTGGCATATATAACACCCCGGTTCTCGATTCTTTCATTTCTGTCATATCTGGGTTATGCAAAGAGAGACACACTCATCAAGTATTAATCACCATACACGTGTCATCGCCAAGAACTGAGACGTTACTTTCTCATGTACAAATATTGTCAAATACCTTCTGAATATACTAGATCTCATCTAAGTAGTTCATTAATTTCTTGGACATATCAAGAATCATCAAATGGAAACGTGTAAGAACCAAAAATTTAAATGTTAACTCAATAATGTTCAAAATGAAATTCTCAAGTAAACCTCTAGAACTTGGCCTATGTGGCCGACATCTAACTCATAAAGAAAATTAACAATTAAATCAATCTAGAGGGCCATATGACCAGTCTAAACCAAATACTAAAAATGAAAACTACATAACAACTTCCACAGTGAGGTTTGCAACTAACACAACACTTAGTAGTGCTATCAACACGCATCGCCTCAAAGGTCACCTAAAATGGAAAAGTGGGGTGAGCTCAAGAGCCTAGTGGATCATACACTGTACATTAATATCATTATTTAAATTAAAATACGAGACATGTAATCAATTGTCATCCATTAGAAGTTTCAAACATTTAATTGTTTAATAGTGGTTATTCTGACCGAAAGGCTGAACCTAGGTGTTCTCTCATCTTAATCACATCAAAGGAAAGAGGGAAAGTGCAATACATGCCAAATTCCAATAGGATATAGGGATACACCCTTCACTTAACCTGGGAACTAGGGACACACCCATTGTTTTATCATTGCACAGTAATCCCATGTGAATCACAGCGCCAGTACATTGTTTAATTCTTAATTTATCTTTATTTAAAAAAAATCATCAAGCATATATGATACATCATTGTACAAGTAAATTAATTGTGATAATCCTCTCATGAAAGTTAGAATAAACAAATAATCATCTCATGTTATCAAAGTAAGCACATATTAGCATGGTATGTAAATCATGGCATATCTATATTCATGGAATCATGTCAATCATGCATCATTCAAATAGCACCTTAGTATGCTCCTACGTATTCAAGCAATATAAACACATATCACGTTTAACATTTAAAATTCAAATAATACTAGGAAGTAGGATAATCACTTCCTCCTGTCTATTTGGATTTCCTTGACCCTTACTTTGTCATATTGATGACCTTAAATCTTCAACCTTTAAGATTCAACACGAATTGTATTCAAGACTTAAGTATTTTTAATGCTTTCAAACCATAATGCAATAATTCTTTAACATAGATGGTCTATGGTGTGTACAAGTGTCGTAACATATGATGATGTACACCATTTTCCTTTGATTAAGGCAGTAGAGAATGGTAGTACCGTGGTAGTCATTGCGCATGTACAAAGAAACTAAAAAATGAGTCTCAGACGTGTTACTATTGTGGGCTACTATGGCAACCAGGGGACCTTAATCGCACTACACGGTAATCTATGTACATCCGATGTAATATTGCAATACACTGCCGTGGTAGTCATGAGACTTTCTCATAAAACTACATGTTCATGCAAGTTTTCCTTCACTTCGTTTCCTCTCATTCATGGCACCTCAAAACATTAAACACTAGAATTAAAAACATGAATCCCTTTGAATGATAGGGTGTTATACCTTGTTGCTATTCCTTTCTTCATTTGTCCGCCTCCAAAGAACGTTTAGAGTGCTTCTAAGGTTTTGTTGCATCAAATGAACCACCCCATACTCTTAGAAAACATGAAACAGTAATGAAAAACATGTATTCTAAGTGAGAACTGGTGCCTTACCTCATCTGTAACCATGTAGCGATCTAACTCCTCACAAATTGTGCAGTTCTTCCTTAATCTTTGCTTGAGAGATAGGAAAGGTTGGGATGGATTGGAATCAATGTAGAACGCTTATGGGATGAGGAGAGATTGATTGGTGGTGGCTTGTTAGGGTTCTTGGAAGAGGTTGTGCGACTACAAGCTAAAAATGATGAATATTAGGGTTTCTGTGCAAGAATCGCACATATATTTTCATGTACTATTGTAGTAATGCAATACAGTAGTGCGACAATCATGCATTACCGCGGTAGTTAGAACTACATTAAATTCTGGGTTATTTTTCTAGAATTTGCTCGCATTACAACAGTAATCCCAATTACTATCACCATAACTAGAACCCTTTGTGTTATGTTCGTAGTTTCATCAATATTTTTCATGTTCTCCTAATTTATATTATTTTTATAGGTTATTTTGGGTTCTTTAACACTTGTGTTATATGATTATGAAAACTTAAGCTTTCTCATATTTATTTTATATTAATAATTCTAATATTATGTAAAAGGTTTATTTACTTTTGGGGTATTACAACCTACTGCCTTAAAAGAATTTCGTCCTCGAAATTTTAAAAGAGTTAATTACTTGTATGATGTTGTCCAATGAAACATTTTTGGTGAAGAGATTTGAGTACTTCGTTTACATCTCGCTTTCCAATTCCCAATTTACCTCTTCCAGGTCATGATGTCTCCAAAGAACCTTGACCAGAGGAGTGTCCTTGGTTATGAGACTCTGTACCTTATGATCTAATATTCGGATCGTAGATTCTTTGTAAGTTGCATCCTACCTGATATCAATTTCCTTTCAGTGTATGATATGAGAGGGGTCTAGTTTATACTTTTGCAACATTGATATATGGAATGCATTGTAGATTGAGGACATTTGGTTTGACAAGTCTAACACATAGGCACATTCACGGTAACAACCCCGAATTTCATAGTCTTTGTACAAAAGCAAAATAAAATAGAATATAAATTTTGGAAAATTATGTAACTTATGCTAAGGATAAAGAAATAAAATACAATTTGAAAAAAATTAGATAATTTAAAGAAATTTAAATTAGATGTTCATTGATCCTAACAGGTTAAATAAATAAATTAAAAAAAAATGAAAAATATATGTAACCAAATGAAACTAAGATGAGCATGGTTATCTTAAGAAATAAACCAATAGAAAAAAAAATTTAAGAAATAAAAATAATAAAAATCAATAAAACTCAAATGAAAGTTAATGTTGGTGGTTGAAAAATTTCAGAGGTTTTCAAATGTTAAAACTGGAAATTTCGGGCGCCTTCGAATGCAATCGGTGGAGAGACGATCGAGAAGTTTCACGGATGGAAACGGGCGGTGAGTAGGAGAGCTTCGAGAACGGTCGCTGCGTCTATAAATAGAGAAGGTGGTTGGAGAAACGGGGTTGGAAACGAAGTTGGTCGTTTGTTCATTGGTCACGAAAGGAGTTGCAGAAATTGAAGAAGAAGAAGAATGGAGCTGCGGTGATTGAAGAAGAAGAAGAAAGCAGCTGCGGTGATTGAAGAAGAAGAAGAAGGCGACTGGAAGAAGGAGTTACACAAGAAGAGTGGCGGACGGTGTTGGGTGAACTGAGAACATCAAACTGATAGCAGAATTCTGGGTTTGGAGATCGAAACAGAGCATGGCGGCAGAGGAGCCGAAGACGATTGCTGGATTTGGAAATTGGGATAGAGCAAGATCGGGAGGGAGGTATTCGAATTGGACAAGGGAACTCAGCTACTGCAATCAAAAATAGAGGAGAGAACAGTAGTGCTGGAGCAGCTGAACGCACGGCAGACAGGAGGAGGAAAGCTGCTGAATTCCAGTTGAATAGAGTGGCAGCCATCCCGTGAGAAAGAAGAACAGAGAAGGTAAGTATGATTCTGAAATTTAGTTCGTTTCTCTAGTTTAGAAAATGAATGGCATCTGGAATTGAATCATGGAACAGAGCAACATTTCCTGTCAAATTTCTGGGATTCACGGTGAAGTTGTAGTTTGTTTTCAATTCTTTGAATTCCGTTGAGTCACGGACGGGAGAGTGAATTGAATGGCTGATCAAAGTGATTTCAGGAAATGAGACAATGAGCAGCTTGATGGAACTGAAGCACGGTTACGGTTTAGAGTAACTGAGATTGTGGCGTTGCAAAAATTCAAGGAGGAGGAAACCAGAAATTGGATAGAGGACGTGGTGGAAAAAGAAGAGAGGAAACAAAGAGTGGAAGAAATTCTCTTCATCAGCTGGTGGGTGACCGAATTAAGAGGTAAGAAAAATTATTTGGATTTTGGATTATGGAATTTAAGCATGCTTCTTTAATAATCAAAGTATAATGGGGTTTATTAATCTAATTTGAATTAGATCAGAAGATAGTATAGGGAATTAATATGCATTAGTTAGAATTAGGAAATTATATAATGTTAAGATTGAGGAATAAAAATTAATTAATGTATTTTTAATAACTTAAATCTTTACATTAAGTAATTAAGAAGAATTGGAAATCATCTATACAAATCCTAAATCATTCAAAGTAGGAAAACAAATGAATAATTATTTGAACTAGTGCTATAAATAATCTTAGTAAAATTTTAAGAATAGTGGGAAATTAAAAACTTGTCAACTCCTAACAAGATTAAAGACTTATCGAACAGAAGCCTTATTTTGTTCGTAATTATTCTGTGAATAATTTGACTATAATAAAAAGAAAGAGAAATTAAAGAACACTTAATTCAGTAATGATACAAAAAGATCCCCAAAATTGTTTAACTCCTCATGAAAATTATTAGTAGGGAAATTAATAAGAAATATTGATTGAGAAATTATTACACTACAATTATTTTGCAGATAAAATTTCTAGGACAATCGTTAACGACAAAGGGGTAGAAAATCGCCCAAGAGTTCAGGTGGGCGTGATTCTCTCTCTCTCTCATTTGTATTACACGAATTTGAATTCAAAACATCAGTCTGATAGCTTAAAATAAATCATGTTATGAAATGACTTGAATTTGGTTGTCTTGAATATGCGATGAATGGATGACTTGTTATTAAATTTCCATTACATGCAATTCTAAAGATTTTTTCATTTATTTCCTTTGATTGCAGTTTTACATTTCCTTGGTTATAAATTTTATGTGTGTGCTAGATTATAATGTTCGTCTGTCACAAAATTAAAATAAGATTAAAGGATCATTAAGAATTCATGTACCGGTGCGATCGACGAGCCCGACGCAGGTTGAGGTGATATCTCCTATATGTCACCGTTTGAGACTGACGTGCTGCAAGGCGGATCGTAGGTATTCCCAACCGTAGCTGTTGATTACAACTAGTAGTCTTTGGGAGTTAGTACGACGCTGCAGGAACTACCCTCTCTTAGGTTGTGATGCTAAGGACTTGACTGATTTTAGATAGTTTCTCGAGACTTTCTATGATTAGACGAGATCACAGGGAATACCGAGAGGCATCTCAACCCTCTTCTGGTCATAGACCGCAACTGAAACAAATAATTGTTTGAAACACATAATGTGTGTAAATGTTTGAATATTTTGAATTTTGGTTTGTATAATGCTTGTGATGTGTAAAGATGATCTACTAGGCTTTCGAGCTCACCCAATATTTATTTTACAGGTGACCACTGAAACAAAATCTGATCAGACGTCAATTTTCATCGACTAGTCTCGTTTTATAGCAGTTGGGTAATAATTTCTCTTTTTCCTATAATATGTAAGCTTAGTCAGTATGTTGTTGCATCTTTTTGTTTTACGGACAATATGTAACTGAAAGTTTTGTCAATGTAGAAATGAAAACTCTTTGACTATAGTACTAAGGCTAGCCGAAACTTTTGAATGAAGTTTTTGTTCCGCCGCATGTTTTATTCGTATTTTTGATTTAATCTTATTTTGAAAAATAAATTATTTGGGAAACTAAGAAAGAACTAAGTAGCATTCCAATTTATCATCGGGCGACGATCCCCACGTGAGATGACACTCGAACAGAGGTCCGGTCGAAAAGTTGGGGTGTTACATTCACCAACTCGTTTAAATATCTCGAACGGATCGATGAACCTAGGTGATAGTTTTTCCTTGATTTCAAACAGTTTGATTCCCTTTTGGGGACTGATCCTCAAAAATTGTGATACCCTGGTTCACGAACATTCACAATTACTATATTGATCTCATGCTTAGAGATACCTATACATACATATTCATTTTTGTCACATGACATCGTCGAGAACCAGAATATTACTTGTTTCTCACATCAATAATAATTATCTTGGTCCCTCCAGGTCACATCTTACAAAATCATACTACTAAATAAATGAATAACAAATAGATTTATAACTAAAAATGTGGGATGACATATCTGTTCAATTTAACCCAATAATAATCAAACTACCATCTAGCTCTACGGCCGAATTTCAAATAATAATTCAATAAATGAAATAAATGGATATTCTTTGACTACTTGCCTAACTAAAGACAATAATAAACTTATGACTAAGACAACCTCATCAAAGAGATTTACCACTAACTACACTATGCTGCATCTCATCAACGGCAGTGCCCAGCTATTGGGTACCTAAAAAATAAGAAGCAGGGTGAGCTCAAAGAGCCTAGTGGATTGTACGCTATACATCTCGAGCATTATTAAAGCTAAAATATAGAACATGCAAACACTTACTAAACAATAGGCATTTCAAGCAATTCAATTATTTTTCCGTTGACATTCAGATCAAAAGGACCACCCTCGGTGTTATCATCAAAACAACGAGGGCAAAGCGCTAATGTCAAGGAGGGGCCATGCCCAGCATCTAATGTATGGGAACTAGGGTCCAACCCAGTGTTCCATTTTAAATATAATATCAATTTAATAATTTGAGAACACCCACAGTGATCAATTGTGATTCACTGAGCTGCTGCGTGGTTTGGTTTTTGATTACAATGATCTTAAAGTGTTTAACAAGATCAAGTGTTTAGCATGCTCAATGTCTCATATTTTTCACACATAACTTAAAAATAATGTGAAGACATGAATTTAGTATGCACACGATTATAACACATGTTATTCAACACATAAAGCATGTCACGCATCATATCATAAATGCATGAATTTAATCATTTACAATTATGACATAATCATACCCTAGCATGCTCCTAGGTATTTAATGAAATAAACATATAATTATATTTCTTATTTAAAACTAAAATAATACGAAAGAGCACGGTAATCATTTCCACTTGTCAGTGTACTTCCTCAGCTCCTGTTCTTCACACACTGTCAACTCGAATGTCGTGCTTTCTCAATCTAAAATATTTAAAGTAATTATTTTTAGTATTTGAAAATCATGTAATATTTTTAATCCATCAATTTACTAATTTCTTACCAAACATGACAAACAGTGCACCATTCACCTTTTCGGTGGACACTGTTGCCCTTGTTCGGTGGTTGAACGTGAGTTACCTTTTTTCCAACTGTGAATACTCATTATTTAATTACTTTTAAACCTTTTTAAAACCCTCTAAGGCCATTAAATATTCAGCAATGACCAGTGTTAGTTGCACGACAAACTAACATTAGTATCAGTGATTTATTGCATTTTATAGGAAATAAAGGGAGAATTAGGTGAAGATTTGCATAATTAGTAGCATGAGCATGTAGTTTAGGGACCCACATTGTTTCATTTCATTATAAACTTTTTTTTTAATGATTTGAAACTCTTTTATGAGAAAATGATGTTTGGGAAAGGAAATTTAGTATATTGCAGGTATAGGTTGAAGAAAAAAGGGGAAGTACATCATATGAAGACAAAAAGAAGAAGAAATCATGAAGAAAGTGTCAAGAGACCGCGATAGTTGAAGAAGGACACACAGTGGGTAAAAATCACTGGTCACCATGGTCGGTGAACCAATGACCGCGGTAACCAGAACGTGAATCATGAACAGAGACGATAGACCGTGGTGGACAGAACTAGGAAATCCCAGTCTGCATTGAAGAACAACATTGACCGCGGTTACACGATTAATTATCTGAATTTTCATATTTTTTAGGGTTTTTTAGTGTGAGACTATAAATAGGAAAGGTTATTAGAGCCAAGGGATACTCAATTCAGAAAGAAATCACTTGTGACGGCTAAGAAGAACAAAAAATTAGTGTTCCAATTAGAGATTGAAGATTCTTATCGAATTTTGAGTACGATTAACTTCATTGATTATTGTTTAATGTTTTCTATTAATCTCATGTTTAGTTAATTAGTTCTCTTTGTCTGGGATGTGATGCCCGATGCATGAACTGTGATATCTTGTTGAAGTTATTGATTTAAAAACATTATTCTATACTGTGCATGCTTAATGCTTTGTGTTTACTGGCCATAGACATGATGAACTCAATGCATTAGACTAGCTCGGAAGAGAGGTCTAGTGGGTGGTTATCACAGTGTGGACTTAGACTAGTTGATTGAGCGGGAGGTTATTAACTGATCTAGGGACTTGCATAGGGATTTTTGAATACACAACTTTAGGTTATTGAGTAAGCACCGCGGGAGAGGGCTTTATAAGACAAATCTAATCAATATTGAAAAACCTCGGGAGAGGGTTTCAATTACAGATGCGAAAACTCATATGTAGACAATTCATAATAAAAAACAAGAATCATAGCGCATGCAGCGACATTCACTATCCTAGACATCCATTAAGCCCAGATTTCTAAAAAAATAGAATTATCACTTTCACTAGGATAGATTTTCGTTCAGAGTTTGATATAATCACATTAATTAGAGTCTTGATAAAATAAAAACCAGTAGTAAATTGTGATTTAAGATCACTAACTAAACCATTTTTCCCTGAGGACGATATCTGGTCTCACCGGTTAATACTTAAGCGAACCTGTACACTTGCAGGGAAAACAACAAGTTTTTGGCGTCGTTGTCGTAGAAAAACGGTGTTTAATATCTTGAAACCAGTTGAAATTGGTTTAGTCTTAGTCAAGGCAAAGTTTTATTTTATTTTTACCTTTTACTTGATTATTCTTAGGTTTCTTGAAGTTCATTGAATACACTTGATCTTTTGTGTGTTTTTTGTGTTTCAGGCTTGCATGAGTAAACGTCCTTGTGATCCCTACAATCCAGATTTGCTGAAAATAATTCATCAGATTTGGTTGGAGGCTCAAGAACGAGCACCAATGATGGTTGATAGTGGAAGTTTTGGTGTTAGGAACAATAGAGAGGCATAGCACTGAGAAACACCTTTGAGGGATTTCTTCAAACTGGTGTTGAACAACAATTACTCGGGCATAGCAAGAACACTGATAAATGCAAATAGTTTCGAGCTGAAGCCGTCTTTGATCACAATGGTGCAACAACAACAATTTGGAGGATTAGCTATTGAAGATCCAATGACACACCTAAATTCTTTCATGGAAATCTGTGACACGGTTGTTAGTTGCATAGCAGACTAATTATATTATACATATTTTATGTATAATGTGCATTAGTGTAATAGAAAATATATTGTTTTTGCTTATATTTAGTATAATATGCATTTAGAGCATTGTTGCATCATTTTAGCATGATTTAATGTTATTTCTAACATGTTATATGAATATAATGTCCGAGAAAAGTTTTCAATGTTTGTGCAGGTTTAGAATGAACTGGAGTCGGAATAGGAGCACGCGAGGAGTTGAAAATAGCCGAAAATGAGAAAAAGTCAGTAATGATCACGGTCAGCAACGCCGACCGCGGTAAACGGAACAAAGACCAGAAGACCGCAGTACAATAAACTGAAGATTGCAGTCTGAACTAAAGATCAGCACCGGTATATAACATATTGGTGACCACGGTCCACACATGGATGACCGCGGTCACCAGAAAGTTAAGAAGATGCACAAAACAATGATGACCTAGGTAATTGAGTTGATTACCTAGGTAATTGAGTTGATTACCAAGGTAATTGAGTTGATGACCTAGGTAATTGAGTTGGTGACCTAGGTAATTGAGTTGATGACCGAGGTAATTGAGTTGGTGACCTAGGTAATTGAGTTGATGACCTAGGTAATTGAGTTGGTGACCGCGGTCACTGATGTTGTTAAGCCCATATGTGATTCTGGTTACCGCGGTCCATGCTTTGGTGACCACGGTCACCGAAGTTTGAGTGGTTTTTGATGTGTTTCTGGTTACCGCGGTCCATACTCTGATGACCGCGGTAACCAATATATGATGAGCATTGATGTGTTTCTGGTTACCGCGGTCCATACTCTGATGACCGCGGTAACCAGTGCATGAAGAGCTTGATTGTGTTGCCGACCGCAGTAGGCAAATTGCAGAGAAATCTCGATTTTTGATAGCAAATACATGGACCGAGGTCATTGACCGCGGTCACCCAATTGCAATACGAGTCTATAAATAGGAGATGGCATTAGAGAAGTGAACACAGAGGAGAACGGACTGGACGGGCTGACAAGGAGCAAAGAGGGAAGACAAAGAAGAATTGAAGATCAAGATCCAAGAGATGAGTATGTTTATTTGTGATCTTAAATCTTTGATGTGTGAACTCTTAATCATGTCCGGCTAGCTTTATTTCAAGTCTAGGATGTAAATCTAGATTGTAGAATCTTGATATTCTTATTTTGATTAATCTATTTCTGGGTTTTGTTTTATAATTTGGATTCTTAATGCTTTCTTTTTATTGGCCATAAAAGGAATGATTTTAGAATATTAATCTAACTCGGGAGAGAGGATTAATATTCTGAAAATCAAATTATAGACTTAGATCAATCAATTGACCGGGAGGTTGTTGATTGCCTAGGAGGTTGCACGTTATAATTGTGTTTAATGCATTAGACTATTTACTGTACGCCTCGGGAGAGGGTATTAGTGATTAGACTAGTAGGTGTTAAGGCACTTCGGGAGAAGGCTTTGATGACTAGTGCTAAAACCTACATAACAAAGGAATTTGATTAATCAAAATAGGAATTGAAGGTGATTACAAGAAAGTTTACTATCTTAGACAATTTGATCTAAAGAGTTTTCATTATTTTACTTTTCAGTTTTACATTCGACTGTTTTTAGAAATTTCATTATAATTCTCAAACAATCGAATTTGTACCTTTAATAAAGTTTAAATCGATAGTAAATTGGGCTTTAAGATAGTTGGTTTTTATACGTTCCCTGAGGACGATATCCGGTCTCACTGGTATTACTATTGCGATCTCGTATACTTGCGGGTTAGCTAACAACGGTCAAAATGAATGGAGTAACTCAAGATTAACTTAGGCTGAGGTTTTTCCCTTTTTTTTTAAGGTATAAGGCTCGAAGTTGGCTGCAAACCTTGTTTCTTAGAATTATTACAACATGGGAAGAAATTAGTCAGAAATTTTTGCAAAAGTATTTCACACTAGCCAAAATACATCAGTTGTAGGGCGAAACTAGTTCCTTCAAGCAATCTGATTTTAAATCACTGTATGAAGCTTGAGAGTAATTTGATTTTGAATCACTGTATGAAGCTTGGAAAAGGTTCAAGGATCTATTGAGGCTTTGCTCACAGCATGGATACCTTCTTTGGCTTCAAATCCAAATGTTTTATAGTGGACTTACGCCACCCACTAGGGCTCTAGTAGATTCAGCGACTGGAGGTTCATTGATGGGAAAGTCAACAATAGATGCTAATCAACTGATTGACGACATGGTAGCTAATGCATATGGTCATGGTACTGAAAGAGGAATAACATAAAGAGTGGGAATTCATGAACTAGATGAGATTAGTGCTTTACATGCTCAAATTGCTGCTATGACTCACCGATTGAATTTGGTAGAAGAAAAGAGTAGTGGTGGACAGTTTCAGAATCAACAAACTCAACAAGTGCAGTCCATTGTGGAAGCTAACAAGGCATCCTATCATGGAGAAACTTCCATTGAGCAAATGAATGCCATGAACAGATTCAGTGGCTATCAAAGACCAGTTGGGGGGTATAATGTCCCAAAGCAATATCATCCAAGAGTGAGAAATCATGAGAATTTCTCATATGCAAACAACAGGAACGCTTAATTGCCACCAGGATTTGTCCTCAACAGCCTTTGCAGGATAAAAAGTCGTCCTTGGAAGATAAGCTTGATGAAATGATGAATGTGCACACAAGGTTCTTTAAGGAGTTAACTGGAAGGGTAGACAAAAATAACACTAGAGTTTCTGGAATTAAAATTCAGATTGGAAATAAGAATGCCACAGTTAAGAGTTTGGAAACACAAGTGGGGCAGTTGGCACAGATAGTGTCAAACTAGCAGCGGAGTTCATTTCCAAGTGACACTCATGTGAATCCAAAAGAAAGCTGCAAAGTAGTGACTACTAGGAGTGGCAAAGAAGTAGCAAGGCCACCACATCCAAGTATGCCACCTATTGAAGCTGAAGAAGTTGTTAGCCATGAGATGAATGTTAAAAAAAAAATCAGCAGTCCAACATAAAGAACCTTCAATATCAAAAGGGAAAGCCAAGGAAAAGGCCATTTAGGAGGGTAAGGCCTTTGAATCTCAACCTTTACCATTCCCTCAAAGATTCCAAAAAAAGAAGATGGATGAACAATTTGCCAAATTTTTGAAAATGTTCAAGAAGATTCATATAAACATTCCATTTGTAGAAGCTTTGCAGCAGATGCCTAACTATGCAAAGTTCATGAAGGAGATTATGCTTAAGAAAAAGAAGTTAGAGGATTTTGAAACTGTAAAGCTCACTGAAGAGTGTAGCGCCATCCTACAAAACAAACTTCCTCAGAAGTTGAAAGATTCGGCAGTTTTACTATACCATGCAACATTGGGTCTGATATCTTTGAGAAGGCATTATGTGATCTTAGGCAAACATAAATCTAATGCCTTTGGTAGTATGCAAGAGGTTGGGAATGTCAGAAATCAAGCCAATCACTATCACTCTTCAATTAGCTGATAGATCCTTAACATATCCAAAAGGTATCATTGAGGATGTCTTGGTCAAGGTGGATTAGTTCATATTTCTAGTGGACTTTGTGGTTCTAGACATGGAAGAGGATTGTGAAATACCACTCATCCTTGGGAGACTATTTTTGGCTATAGGGTATGCACTCATAGATGTCTACAAAAGAGAATTGACCTTAAGAGTGCATGAGGAAAAGGTTGTTTTCAATCTTTACAAGGCAATGGACTACCCTAATGATTTGCATGAATGTAGAAGAGTAGAAATTCTATATTCTTGTGTTGTTGAGGTGGTGGATGAATTAAGCTCTCAAGATGATTTGGTGGGATGTATCTCTCATTCGTTGTCCTTTCCTCAATCTATGACTGAAGATGAGAAGTTAATTGTGTTAGGTTTAGAAGCATGCCCACCGGAGCTTAACAGTGTAGAAGCACAATTACTTGAAATTCATCAATATGAAAATGTTCAAGAGACCTGTAGGACAACTGAGCTGAAGTCGATTCCAAAGCATTTGAAGTATGCCTATGTGGATACAACTCAATCATTGCTAGTTATTATTTCCTCTTCATTGACCCTTGCCCAAGAAGAGATGCTGCTGAAAGTGCTGACGGACCACAAAGTTGCTATAGGATGGACCATTGAAGACATCAAGGGGATAAGTTTAGCCATTTGTATGCACAAAATCTTAATGGAAGACTCACATAAACCTACCGTAGAGCATTAGCGAAGATTCAACCCTATCATGAAAGAAGTGGTAAGAAAGGAAGTAATGAAGTGGTTGAATGCTGGAATTATTTACGCAATATCAGATTCGCCATGGATTAGTCCTATTAATGTGGTGCCCATGAAAGGATGGATGACAGTTGTCACAAATGAGAAAGGAGAGTCAATTGCTTTAAAGACAACAACAGGATGGCGTGTTTGCATTGATTATCGGAAGTTGAACTAAACTACTCGCAAGGATCACTTCCCCTTACCTTTTGTGGACCAAATGTTGGATAGGATTGCTGGGTATGATTTTTACTATTTCTTAGATGGATACTCAGGTTACAATCAGATAGATATTGCACCAGAGGACCAAGAGAAGACAACCTTCACCTGCCCATATGACACTTATGCATTTAGGAGAAGGCCTTTCGGTTTGTGTAATGCACTAGCCACGTTTCAAAGATGTATGATGGCAATCTTTGCAGACATGATTGAAGACATCATGGAGGTATTCATAGATGACTTTTCAGTGTTTGGTGAAACATTTGAACAATGTCTGCGCAATCTGGAAAGAGTTATTTCTCGTTGTGAAGAAAAAGAACCTAGTTCTCATCTGAAAAAAATGTCATTTCATGGTTCGAGAAGGTATTGTTTTGGGCCATAAAGTTTCTGTTAATGGCCTTTGAAGTGGACAAGGCAAAAATTCAAGCCATTGAAAAGTTGTTGCCACCAACAATGGTCAAGAGGTGTGGAGTTTCTTAGGGCACATTGGTTTCTATCGCAGATTTATCAAGAACTTCTCTCAAATAACTCGGTCACTGTGTCATCTGCTTGAAAAGGAAGTCGAATTTAACTTCACAGTTGAACATGTTGAAGGCTTCAACACTCTAAAAAGAGCCTTAACGTCTGTTCCTATCATTTTGACACCAGTTTGGGTGGAGTCGTTTGAGATCGCGTGTGATGCTAGTGATTACGCAGTTGGCGCCGTCTTAGAATAAAGACGTGATAAAATGTTCAAAGCTATATACTATGCAAGCAAAACATTGGATGATGCTTAAAAGAACTATACTACCACTGAAAAGGAGTTGCTGGCTGTTGTTTTTGCATGTAACAAGTTCAGGTCGTACATTGTGGACTCACATGTCAAAGTCTTCATAGATCATGCAGCGATCTGCCTGCTCTTTGCAAAGAAGGATGCAAAACCCAGATTAATTAAGTGGATCTTACTGTTGCAAGAGTTTGATATAGAGGTGATAGACAAAAAGGGTACAGAGAACGTTGTAGCAAACCACTTGTCTCGTTTGTCCAATGAGGCAAATCTAGATCCAATGGGTATAGTGGAGGTTTTTCCAGATGAACATCTCTTGACAATTAGTGACAGCACACGGTGGTACACAAATATTGCTAATTATAAAGCACCGGGTGTTACTCCACTAGATTTATCTCAGAGCCGTCTGAAGCATTTTATACATGAAAGCAAGTTCTATCTTTGGGACGATCCTTTTCTTTACCGGAGATGTGCTGATAAAGTGATTCGTCGATGCATTCCTGAATTTGATTTTAACAAAATCCTTCATTATTGCCATGTTTCACCTTATATTGACCATTACAACCATCAACGTACAGCAAGGCGTGTTCTTGAAAGCGGATTTTATTGGCCAAGCATGCTGAAAGATGCCTATCAGTTCGTGAAAACATGTGAGATATGTCAGAAACAAGGAAACATCTCTAGAAAGAATGAGATGCCTCTCACCTTGTTTGTACAAGTTGAATTGTTTTATGTTTGGGGCATTGACTTCATGGGACCTTTCCCAGCCTCAGATAACAAACAATATATATTGCTTGCTGTTGATTATGTCTCTAAATGGGTTGAGGGTGTGGCTACAGCAAAGAATGATGCTAGAGTTGTATTGAAGTTTCTCTCTTGGAATATTTTTTCCCATTTAGGCACTCCTAGAGCCATTGTGAGTGATGAAGGTTCACACTTCTGCAATAAAATTTTCAACAACTTTCTCACCAAGTACGGTGTGCGATACAAGGTTGCATTACCTGATCATCCACAGACTAACGGGCAAGCTGAAGTGTCTAATCAAGAAATCAAGGCAATATTACAGAAGGCGATTGGAACAAACTGTAAGGATTGGGCTTTGAAGTTAGATGATGCATTCTGGGCATATAGGACAACATTTAAGACACCTATTGGTATGTCTCCGTATTAGTTATTGTATGGAAAGTCCTGTCACTTGCCTTGTGAGTTAGAACACAGAGCTTATTGGGCCATCAAGAAGTTGAATTTCGATGCAAAAGCCTATGATGAGAATCGGTTGTTACAGCTTGTTGAACTTGAGGAGTTTTGTCGAGATGCATTTGAGAACAACACCATTTACAGAGAAAGAACAAAGAAATGGCATGATCAACTCATAGAGAAGAAGTAGTTCAAACCTGGCCAGCAAGTGCTATTATTTAATTCAAGACTCTGGTTATTTCCAGGAAAACTGAAATCTCGATGGTTGGGACCTTTCTTAGTTACTCAAGTCTTTCCATATGGTGCAGTGGAAGTGTAAAGCTTGTTGGATGGCCACAAAGTCAAGGTGAATGGCCAGAGATTAAAGATATTCTACGGAGGGCCAAGGCAGACTATTGAAATGGTCATTCTACGAGATTGAAACATCGTATCTTCATCGAGCTAACGACGTTAAATATAGCGCTTAGTGGGAGGCAACCCACTTTTGGATTAGTTTTTAATGTGTTTGCATGATTGTTTTCATGTGTTGAGTTATATTTTTTAGGATTTCATTGAACGTTAGGTTCAAACCAGTTAGAACTGAGAAAAGAGTCCAGTGCATTAGTTACCGCGGTCACCAGAATCATAGGTTCTTAGTACCGCAGTCAACATAATGTATAAAGAGATCATTTGTCTATGAACCGTGGTCACCAGAACACTTTGTTCTATGTA